>NC_069422.1:49264760-49269760 GCF_026875155.1 Cherax quadricarinatus
CATGGGAAGGAACTAAAAACACATCAGAGGATGCAATGGGAGTCACAGTGGGGGGTGGAAAGGGAGAGATCCATGTTTGTCTATGGGCTAGACAAAGCTAAAGGGGAAACTTATGATGAAAGAAAGCAGGAGGAGAAAAAAGCGATTGAAGATATGAAGGTGATAGGCGAGGGGGACATGACCCAGGTGGCAATTTTCGGAGAATCGGGGGGTTTTCACAAAGAAAAGGAATGGGCCCTCTCAAAGTAATTTTCAAGGGCAGAACCAACCGAACCATGATCCTGCAGGAGAAAGAACGGCTAAAGAGGGCAAGCGGGAAAGTTCCGGAGGTGTGTACCTCGATCGAGACAGAACACAGGACGAAAAGGAAGACAATGAAAGAGATTTTCAAAAAAGAAGGAGAAATGGGAGGAAATGAAATAGGAGAGCAGAATAACCCAGGATCAAAGGGAAAAGGAAAAACGCACTCCCCAGAAACACCTGCAGAAGGACTCCAGCCACGACACCTCCAAGGCAACTGAACAATCCAAACCAACCATCACACCCCAATCCCTCTGTTTCCACCCCCGCACCACAGTTACAGTATTAGAACAGAAGTTGAAGGTTGGTACACAAATGCAGATGGATTAACGAAAAAAACATGAGGGGAAAGGAAAAAAAGAATCAATGAGAAGTCCCCAGACATCATAGCAGTTACAGAAACAAAACTCATGGAGACATAACAGATGCAATCTTCCCACCAGGATACCAGATCATGAGGAAAGATAGAAGGAGCAGGGGGGAGGTGGGGTTGCTGCTCGTAAAAAACAGATGGAAATTCGGAGGAAAATGGAAGGCATAGATGAGACGGGAGAAATAGATTACATAGCAGGTAACACTTCAGTCTGGGGAACACAAAGTGGTCATTGCAGTGATGTATAATCCACCACAGAACTGCAGGAGGCCAAGAGAGGAATATGAAGAGAGCAACAGAGCAATGGTGGACACACTTGCTGAGGTGGCAAGAAGAGCTCTTCCAGCAGGCAAAGTTGCTGGTTTGGGGGGATTTCAACCACAGGGAGATTGACTGGGAAAACCTGGACCACATGGGGGTCCCGAAACATGGAGAGCCAGGATGTTGGGACGTGGTGCTGGGGGAAAAACCTCATGCACCAACATGTTAAGGACACTACCAGAGTGAGAGGGGAGGATGAACCAGCAAGATTGGACCTTGTGTTTCCCCTCTGGGCAGCTCAGACATTGAGGACATCAAGTATGAGAGTCCCCTAGGAGCTAGCGACCACGTGGTTCTGTGCTTCGAAAAACATAGTAGAGCTGGGGAAGTGGAGAGAAATAAACAGGAGTTGAATGGGAAAAGCCCCCTGACTATAAAAGAGGGGACTACATAGGATTGAAGAACTTCCTGCGGGAGGTCCAAATGGGACAGAGAAAATGGCAGGGAAAACCAGTAAATGAAATGATGGAATATGTAACAACAAAATGCAAGGAGGCAGTGGAAAGGTTTATTCCCAAGGGCAACAGTAACAAACGGAAGACCAGAACGAGCCCCTGGTTTACCCGACGGTGTAAGGAGGCAAAAACAAAGTGCAATAGAGAATGGAAAAGTACAGAAGGCAGAGAACACACAAAATAGGGAGATCAGTCGCAGAGCCAGGAATGAGGTACGCACAGGTAAGGAGGGAGGCCCAGCGACAGTATGAAAATGACATAGCATCGAGAATCAAGACTGACCCGAAACTGTTGTATAGCCACATCAGGAGGAAGACAACAGTCAAAGACCAGGTGATCAGATTAAGGACAGAAGGTGGAGAACTCACAAGAAATGATCAGGAGGTATGTGAGAAGCTGAACAGGAGATTTAAGGAAGTTTTTACAGTAGAGACAGGAAGGGCTGTGGGAAGACAGCACAGAAGGGAACATCAAGAGGGAATATACCAACAAGTGTTGGATGACATACGAACAACTGAGGAGGAGGTGAAGAAGCTCTTAAGTGACCTTGACACCTCAAAGGCGATGGGACCGGACAACATCTCCCCATGGGTTCTTAGAGAAGGAGCAGAGATGCTGTGTGTGCCTCTAACCACAATCTTCAACACATTCCTTGAAACTGGGCAACTACCTGAGAAATGGAAGACAGCTAATGTAGTCCCCATATTTAAAAGAAAGGAAACAGAAATGAGGCACTAAACTACAGACCTGTCTCTCTGACATGTATTGTGTGCAAAGTCATGGAGAAGATTATCAGGAGGAGAGTGGTCGAACACCTGGAAAGGAACAAGATTATAAATGAAAACCAGCATGGGTTCATGGAAGGCAAATCTTGTATCACAAACCTCCTGGAGTTTTATGACAAGGTAACAGAAGTAAGACACGAGAGAGAGGGGTGGGTAGATTGCGTTTTCCTAGACTGCAGGAAGGCCTTTGACACAGTTCCCCACAAGAGATTAGTGCAGAAGCTGGAGGATCAGGCGCATGTAAAAGGGAGGGCACTGCAATGGATTAGGGAATACCTGACAGGGAGGCAGCAACGAGTCATGGTACGTGAAGAGGTATCACAGTGGGCACCTGTTACTAGCGGGGTCCCACAGGGGTCAGTTCTAGGACCAGTGCTATTTTTGATATATGTGAACGACATGATGGAAGGAATAGACTCTGAAGTGTCCCTGTTCGCAGATGACGTGAAGTTGATGAGAAGAATTAAATCGGACGAGGATGAGGCAGGACTGCAAAGAGACCTGGACAGGCTGGACATATGGTCCAGTAACTGGCTTCTCGAATTCAATCCAGCCAAATGCAAAGTCATGAAGATTGGGGAGGGGCAAAGAAGACTGCCGACAGAGTATAGGCTAGGTGGACAAAGACTACAGACCTCACTCAGGGAGAAAGACCTTGGGGTGACCATAACACCGAGCACATCACCGGAGGCACACATCAACCAAATAACCGCTGCAGCATACGGGCGCCTGGCAAACCTGAGAATAGAGTTCCGATACCTTAATAGGGAATCGTTCAAGACACTGTACACAGTGTATGTTAGGCCCATACTGGAGTATGCAGCACCAGTCTGGAACCCACACCTGGTCAAGCATGTCAGGAAGTTAGAGAAAGTACAAAGGTTTGCAACAAGGCTAGCCCCAGAGCTCAAGGGAATGTCGTACGAGGAAAGGTTAAGGGAAATCGGACTGACGACACTGGAGGACAGAAGGGTCAGGGAAGACATGATAACGACATACAAGATACTGCGGGGAATAGACAGGGTGGACAGAGATAGGATGTTCCAGAGAGGGGACACAGGGACAAGGGGTCACAACTGGAAGCTGAAGACGCAGACGAGTCACAGGGACGTTAGGAAGTATTTCTTCAGTCATAGAGTTGTCAGCATGTGGAATAGCCTAGCAAGTGAAGTAGTGGAGGCAGGAACCATACATAGTTTTAAGAAGAGGTATGACAAAGCTCAGGAAGCGGAGAGAGAGAGAGGACCCAGTAGCGATCAGTGAAGAGGTGGGGCCAGGAGCTGAGTCTCGACCCCTGCAACCACAATTAGGTGAGTACAATTAGGTGAGTACACACACACACACACAAGGAAAAAGATCTTGGGGTGAATATAACACCAGGCACATCTGAGGAGCACATCAACCAGCAGCATATGGGCACCTAGCAAACCTAAGAACAGCACCACGACATCTTAATAAGAAATCATTCAAAACCCTGTACATTGCGTATGTTACACCCATACTGGAGTATGCAGCACCAGTTTGGAGCCCACACCTAGCCAAGCACATAAGGAAACTAGAGAAAGTGCAAAGGTTTGCAACATGACTAGTCCCAGACACAAGGGGTATGCCCTACAAGGAGAGGTTAAGGGAAATCGACCTGACGACACTGGAAGACAGGAGAGATGGGGGGATATGATAACGACATATAAAATGCTGAGAGGAATCGACAGGGTGGACATAGACAGAATGTTCCAGAGATGGGAAACAGCAACAAGGAGTCACAATTGGAAGTTGAAGACTCAGATGAATCACAGGGATGTTAGAAAATAGTTCTTCAGTCACAGAGTTGTTAGGAAGTGGAACAGTCTGGGAAGTGATATAGTGGAGGCAGGATCCATATATAGCTTTCAGAAGAGGTATCATTAAGCTCATGGAGCAGGAAGAGTGATCCAATAGCGGCCAGTGAAGAGGCAGGGCCAGGAGCTGTGACTTGACCCCTGCAACCACAACTAGGTGAGTGTACATGTACACACACACACACAGAGAGAGAGAGAGAGAGAGAGAGAGAGAGAGAGAGAGAGACAGACAGACAGACAGACAGACAGAGAGACAGAGAGACAGACAGACAGACAGACAGAGAGACAGAGAGACAGACAGAGAGAGAGACAGACAGACAGACAGAGAGAGAGGGAGAGGGAGAGAGAGAGAGAGAGAGAAAGAGACAGATGATGTCAACGATATGAAGTCAGCTGATCAAATGAAAAGAGAGAGACAGAGGCAGAGAGAGAGAGAGAGAGAATCGTTGGATCGTCTGACCACAAGGCTGTTTTTACGACACTTAAGATCCCAACAAAACGAGGTGAGGAGTCCACACGCACAACCTGGCTATGGGAAAGAGGTAATTGGCCAGCCCTTTGCTCTGAGCTCGCCACAACCGATTGGAATGCTCTTCTCCAAGGGGATGTTGACAACCAAGTGAAAGCCTTCACTGGACACATCCTTAATCTACAGCAAGTACACATTCCTCACCGGCAATATGTGATGAAGCCTACAGATCAGCCTTGGTTTGGCTTTCGTTGTAGAGAGGCTGCTACTGCTAAGTACAAAGCATGGCGAAGGTATAAGAGACATCCTACCACCTATAACAGGAACTTGCACACGCAAGCCTGTAGGCATATGGGTGACGTTCAAAAGTGGGCCATTGCTAAATGGGAGGTGGACACTACAAGAAAGCTAGCATCAGGTAGGGTAGGCTCCAAAACCTGGTGGTCCCTGGTCAAGGAC
>NC_069422.1:49274760-49280440 GCF_026875155.1 Cherax quadricarinatus
CATAGGAGGGATGTGGGTGGCCTTACTGTTATGTACAAGGCCAATATTGTCAAAATACCACACTTGGATCCACTTCGAGGACAGCGTTGAAACAAGCTTTTATGCCACAAGACAGGCAGAAAGCAGCAAACTTCACTCTGGCTGTACCCTTCTCCAGAACATCACTCCATCTGAGTCATACATACCAGGATGACTCGGGGTACGGAACACATTCGTACAGCATAATGATGTCAACGAGATAAAGTCAGTTGATCAAAATGAAAATGCTGGCCCACAGATGGCTCCAACTTCATCCTGTTTCCTACTTGTATGTCTCATAACAATAAAAATGCTTTCAAATGAGCTGATGTAGGTAACAGCTCTTAGCTTGCCAATAAAGTTAGGAATCCTTAACCTGTAAATAGCTGTCAATAAAGCTAGGGATCCTTAACCTGTCAAACCCTGTGTAAAAAAAAAAAAAAAAAGAGGAGAGGGGGGGGAGAGGGGAGAGAGAGAGAGAGAGGAGAGAGAGGAGAGGAGAGGAGGAGAGAGAGGAGAGAGGGGGAGAGGGGAGGAAGGAGAGAGAGGAGAGAGAGGAGAGAGAGGAGAGAGAGGAGAAGAAGAGGAGAGAGAGGAGAAGAGACAGACGAGAGAGACAGACGAGAGAGACAGACGAGAGAGACAGAACGGAATGAGAGACAGACAAGAGACGAGAGAGAGAGACAATTGACGAGAGAGAGACGAAAGGGGGAGAGACGAGAGAGACGAGAGAGAGACGAGAGAGAGACGGAGGAGTTGAGAGACGGGGAGAGAGAGAGAGAGACAGACAGACAGAGAGAGAGACAGAGAGATAGAGAAACAGAGAGAGAGAGAGAGAGAGAGGGGGGGGACTTTATCAGGTGCACCTGACATTGAGCAGTGAGCATCCATAGTCACCAGATATGGTGAAACAGGAGATTTGCATCATGAATGTGCAGCCTACAAATCTGCAGCAACTGCATGATGTCATCATTAACCAGAATCTCTAGGGAATATTTCCAGGACCTTGTTGAATCCATGCCACGAAAAATTCAAGCTGTTCTAGGGGCAAAGGGAAAACCTACCCAGTACTTGAAGGGTGTACCTAATTAACCCTTTGACTGTTTCGGCCAAGGCAGTGTTTCGGACATATTAATATACCTAAATTCTAGTGGCTTCAAATCAAGCGGGAGAAAGCTAGTAGGCCTACATGCGAGAGAATGGGTCTGTGTGGTCAGTGTGCACTGTATAAAAAAAAATCCTGTAGCACGCAATGCATAATGCAAAAAAAAAAAAATTTCGACTGTGTTTTTGGATTAAAACGCCTACTTTGAGGTGTATTTTCGTATAGTATTTATGGTTGTATTCTCATTTTCTTGGTCTCATTCGATAGAATGAAAGACATATTGCAGAAATATAGATGATTTTGATTAGTTTCACAATGAAAACGACCTTGAAATTGAGCTCAAAGTAACAGAAGTGTTCGATTTTTGCCAATGTTCAAGAGAAAACAAATCATGCCACGTATCCACTACACGTCAACTGGTGAGTCTAATATTCTTTCACAAGTGCACTGATATTATTTATACCATTTTTACAATAATGCAGTAGTCTGCATAACAGTAAATCTTCTATTTTTGTGTGAATAAAAAATAAAAATAGAAAGCAAGAGGGGCCTGGAGACATGACTAATGAACAGAGAAAATGTTATTTTAGTGCCAGGAATGTCTGCATTGTTTATTCTGGACCCTATTTTGTAATTGGCATCTTTTTTAATTTGCATGAAATTGGAGAAATTGTCAATTTCTGAGCACTTTACTGGGCAGTTGAAATCGGTAAAGGGCAGTTTCTTGTATTCAATCGATAGAACAAATAGATTTCTAAAGAAATAGCTATGAGTTTGGTTGACTGGAACAATGGAATTGGCCAAAAATAGGGCTCAAATTCGGCGAAATTGCTGATGTGTATATATCGCCGAGATTGCTAACTTTGCGAGAGTGTAATTCCGTAAGTTTTCCATCAAATTTTATACTTTTGGTGCCATTACCATCAGGAAAAGATTCTCTATCATTTTATAAGAAAAAAAATTTTGTTCTTCAAATATTTTGTGACATAGAATGACAGTTTCAGAAATGGGCTTGCAACAGCCAAAGGGTTAAGTTGTCAATGAATGTATATGCCTATTCTATGGTGAAAGTTACATGAGTGTTTAATAATCTGTGAAAAGAAAGTTTATCAGTGGTTGCAAAAATGGGAATGGAAAAGAGGCAGTGAAGTAATGCATCAAGTGACTATTCTGCAAAGAATATGAAATAACACAAAAGACAACATGGTGGTATAAAAGGTAAGGTGTTATCAATTAATGGTACTCTGGATCATTTTCCCAGGTGACAATTATAGCCCAGCAAAGTAAAAACAAGTGTATACTTAGTGTAAATAGATATCTGCAAGGTTTACATGCCATCATACATGCTCGTGAGAGAAATAAAACAGTATACCAGAATTTCTATGGAAGTGCAACACAATTAACAGGCTTCCATTTCACACTAGGATACAAGGAGAAGAAGGGTTGTTGATACTGTTTGCAAATATAAAAAGGGTAGAACAACATAGGCTGATAAAAAAAAAAATGTAAAACATGGAAAACACACACTCAGGGAATTCTACTTTCATGCCACTTCCTCAAATCACGTACTATCAATGTAAGACAATTTATTTTATCTTTATTATGTATAGCACTTATTTACACTTACCAAGGGTATCTTTGAAGCAATAAAAGTGGCTTCTGTTTAACTTGAAGTCCTTGTCTCTCATGGTTCGATTGAGACGATATGTATCATCCATAGCTTGATATTTCTTTCTCTTCTTCAGTGCTCCATCTTTGCCCTCATCATCACCTTGAGTCTCTTCACCTTTGCCATCCTCATTATCCTGAGTATCTTCATCTCCATCAGGAACTTTACCTAAAATTATTCAAACTTTTCAACATCTATAATGAAAGATTTTTTCTACCATAAAACCAGATGCTTTATATTGTACATAACGGAGACTATTTCCTAATAGATGTCCTTAGCTAGTGAATCATATTATAGTGAGGTTATGATGCCTGCTAACAGCACTATTCTCCATTTGCCACTATATTTGTACTAATAATTAATTCCAAATAACATCATTATAGGATTAAAACAGCTTATGAGAATGGTGATACTGCAAGGTGAGTGGTGATGCAGGAGCTGATATAGGGGATGGAGAGGAAGTGTTGAAAAAACTGCTTATGAAGAGCGATGATCATTTTTTTTGGCAAAATGATTATTGGGGGCAGGGAATTAGAAACACATATACTGGTGATAATAAGTATACAAGTATAAATGCTGATTGGAATCTGGATAAACTGAATGTATTAGATACAAAGAATTTCACATCTATACACAAATAACCCACACATAGAAGAGAGGAGCTTACGACGACGTTATTAATTTAACATCTATATTCAATCCATGTAAAATTTCAGTGCCTGCATTTTGAAGGAGAAACAAGGCTGTTAAATTTTTGAGGGCCATTTGAACTGTTATGTTATCACACTTCTGGTATGACAGTAACTAAACAAAGAATGGTGAATGCATTTTCTTTCTTTTTTTTTGGGGGGGGGGGGGAGGGGGTCACCCTACCACTATGGGATATGGCTGGTGTGTTAATAAAAAACCTATATCAAATTCAGGAGTTTTTCATTACTGAAACAGTTAGCAGATAGGATACAGTACTTTTAGAATCTTCTGGTAGAGATCCATACATTTGGGCATTCAATCTGCATGAAATTTCTACTCACATTGAGTCAAATATGTGGGATATAAAAGAAATATTTATTTCTTGTGTTGAGTCTATGCATTCTGTTGAAGATCTCCAATTAAGTTTTAGGATTGGGATAATGTTAGCATAGAGGGTCCGGCATATATTGAGGTCTAAACCTATGGCCCCAACAAGGCAAGATTCTAGGCATATATATCAAACTTTGTAATGATACAGTAGTTTAACCTTTCAAATAAGTTCATATCATCTGTTGAAAAAAAAATGACATGTTATACATACTGTATAAAATCAATATGAATTTGACATTGAAGTTTTAGCAGCAGAGGCTCCCTACAAGTTGCTTGCCCTAGGAAATCTTAAGATTCCAAATTAAGCCCTGAATGTTTGTCTAGTAAAGCAACAATGTAATCTCAATCATTATTTTTACTTTTTTGTTTTTATTATTATTAACACATTGGCTCATTCCCACCAAGGCAGGGTGGCCTGAAAAAAAAAAAACTGTCATCATCATTCACTCCATCACTGTCTTGCCAGAAGGGTGCTTTACACTACAGTTATAAAACTGCAACATTAACACCCCTCCTTCAGAGTGCAGACACTGTACTTCCCATCTCCAGGACTCAAGTCTGGCCTGCCAGTTTCCCTGAATCCCTTCATAAATGTTAATTTGCTCCAACAGCACGTCAAGTATTAAAAACCATGTCTCCATTCACTCCTATCAAATACGCTCACACATGCTTGCTGGAAGTCAAAGCCCCTCGCACACAAAACCTCCATTACCACCTCCCTTCAACCTTTCCTAGGCCAACCCCTACCCTGCCTTCCCTCCACTACAGATTTATACACTCTTGAAGTCATTCTGTTTTGTCCCATTCTCTCTACATGACCAAACCACCTCAACCACCCCCTCCTCAACCCTCTGGATAATAGTTTTGGTAATCCCACACCTCCTCCTAATTTCCCTACGAATTCTCTGCATTATATTCACACCACACATTGCCCTGAGACATGACAGCTCCACTGCCTCCAGCCTTCTCCTCGTTGCAACATTCACCACCCATGCTTCACACCCATATATGAGTGTTGGTATAACTATACAGTACTCTCATACATTCCCCTCTTTGCTTCCACGGACAAAGTTTTTTGTCTCCACAGACTCCTAAGTGCACCACTCACAATCTCAATCATATATAAAAAAAATTACAAATAACACAGGTCTTAAGGAAAGAACTTATACAGCAATAGGTTGCATTCCTACAGAATACAAAAAAGTATATACTGTACCTTTCTGTGCAGAAAGTATAGGCTTGCCTTCATGCTCACATATGCTTTCCACATCACTGTGGCATACATGTTTCTTGAAAGTATCAATAGTATCATAGACCTGGAAGCATTCTCCACACATATATGAGTAGAACTCCATCTGCTGAAGAGACAGCAGGAATAGAACCCAACAAGGAATATACATTACATGATTTCCAGCACTGGTACATTAATAACATAGGTGAACACTGGTTTCAGTTTGTTTAAAAAATGTGTTTAACTAATTTTGGGATGTTGAATTCCAATCTAAATTTAAGTTTTGCTCTAATACATACAGTTTGTGTGACATAGAACCCAATGGTGAACAATTTCACCTAGACATAGCCATGAGGGAGAAGACACATCAGGAAAACCTGACGATGGTCAACTACAGTTGGGAACTAATGCAGGAGAGCTGAACACAAGCAAAAAAAAAAAAAAAAACTGAAAACTCTGATGTAAATATGTTTGTAAGGCTGTGTGGAATATTCTGTTATTTCTGTTATGCATATATACGATGAATTTATATTAAGCTTTTAGTCTTTGTCATTACATGCACTACACTTATATCTGT
>NC_069422.1:49280940-49306068 GCF_026875155.1 Cherax quadricarinatus
ACTGACTAAGAGAGTTTTGGAGAGAGGCACTTTAATATCTTCAATTGTGTAAAAACCTTATAGGTAAGGCTTGGGAGAGGGAGGACTAAGAAGACCTTGAACTCTGCATGGAAGAAACTGTGGCCAGAATTTTAGACAAAAGGGATTTTGAAGTTAGAGGCCTAACCCTGAGAGGATAAATGGCTTGAGTAATCCATTGTGGCCATTGGGAAAGTCCTTGGGGTTGGAGGTTAGTGGGAGGATGTGGGAAGAGTTAGGGAGGATACAAGAAGAACTAACCACTGATGAGCTGATAATCAACTTTCAACATGCAAGAGGGCCAGACCTGAGGAAACTGCGGTTCAGAGGAGGGAAAGAGAGAAATTGAAGAAGTTGCCCTACTACAAAGATAAGAAATCGTGTGGCAAAGTGGAGCTTGAAGTGCAAACCTTCATTGATGAAAATAACCCTCACACAGCTATTGCAAGCCGTGTTGGCCACCTGGTACACTAACAAAAGTTGTGAAACACTTTAAGGGAAGTCAGAAAGAACGAGAGTAACAGGCCACTATGGACAGATATGTTGTGCGAAAGAAGTTCAGTGCTCTTAAGCAGGTCTAGTGCATTAAAAGAAAAGGAAGTAACCCCATAAAAGTGACTCGACACCTCAAGACTTAATGGAAGGGGATTCCCCTTCTAAACACTAACACACACTCTCCCCTCCTCCCATTCCCATCAAACAGTCACCAACTTCATAAAGTAAGTGTCCATGTCATTGTGCCTGCCTTTTTATCAGTTTGTTGTGTATTATAAATTAACATTTACATGTGGGTAAATATTTTTTTTTTTTCATAACTTTATTGGGTGTCTTGCACGGATTAATTTGATTCCATTATTCTTATGGGGAAAATTCATTCGCATAATACCGAACATTTCGGCATAACAAAAGAGCCCTCGTTTCACGGATTAAAATCACTATGGGATGCGGGTTCCACTGTATAAATAACAGAGATCCGCTCAGGTAATCTCAGCTGTAGTCAGACTACAGATATTGCTGACTCCAGCTGGCCTGCCTAGCATCTACACCATCCTATGCAGAACACAGCTTTCGCTGGCAAGGATTCACATGCACGCAAGCCAGACCACCGGCTTGCCAAAGGAAACTCTTGTTTGGCGAACTGCAGCATGGAAAGGCGCAGACTTAAGGACACACCCTTAGACTGTCGAAAGCTTTCAACATCAACCACACCATGTGGGAGCTGATAGCTCAGGACAGGAAGGACTGGCGAGCAAGTTTCCAGAAAGGGGCAACATCCTGCGAGGCAATCAGAAACTCACTAGCTGAGCAAGCAAGGCCAGCGAGGAAGACCAGAGCCATCAGACCCCTCGATGCTGCCACTTCTTCCTGTCCACACTGCAGAGTAACCGTTCGTGCGCTTGGATTGGCCTGACAAGTCGATCTGCATACCCACCAACTTCGACCCCAGGATGACTAGATGTCCTCGTCGAATCGACGGACAACAACATGTTGGCTGGGCATCATTTAGATTGTGAGCACAGTTCTGGGAGGATAATGATTAGGTGTATAAATGGAAAACAGGAACAAAGGAGATGTAAATAATGTGCTAAAAAATTTCTAACCAAAATCAGACTTGCAGCAATGGTTCCAGTTGGAAAGAAATTAGAAAGGATATAGTGAAAGCCCTGCTTGGGTAATATTTGTGGTGAGTGGAACACACCTCCTGTAGTACATTATTGAAGCTAAAGTGTAGTGTCAGTTTTAAAAATAGGTTAGACAGATACACGAGTGGGTGTGAGATGGACCTGACTGGCTTAGACCAAGTAGCGTCTTTACTACCTAGCATGGCCAGTAAGGCCAGTTGCAGGTCCTTCTTTCTTAAACCTCCAACTACCCACATTGGGCAATTACAGTCTCCCTCAACATTCACGTTTTCAGCTTTCGTGGGCTTCACTACATTCGCGCATTCCAACCGCCAAATCATATTCAAGTTTTCCCCGCCACCTTCGAGTCGCTACTATACCCTCCCACCTGACCCCCCGCAACTGGCAGCCAGCCCTCACCGACTCAGAGTGGTGAGTTGTTTTTTTGTTCATTATTTGCTATTAAACTGCAGTATAAATAAAGTATAACCCATTCATGACTGCATATTGGAAATGGTTTTTTCCGAAGTTATTAGACAGTGACATGGGTTTACTCTTGAACACAGCAAAGAATCAAAAAAACATTTGCTGCTACTGCTAATAATAACAATAGTAATAAAATAATAATAATAATAATAAAATACAAATAATGGAAGAAGTAGAAGTTGTACAAAAATACGAGGGAGATGGATGATCACATCGTCAGTGTGGCTTTGTTTATGCTGGAGGTGAACATAGTCTCCCTGCCCTAATAAACATTTCACAATAATTCATTGTGTTTGGTTCTTGTAGATTGAGCTGCGACTGAGTGGGTAGAGGCAGTGTTGATGCAGCGTGTTAGAGGCAGCGATTGTTGGTGCAGTGGTTGGAGGCAGCTATTGAGGCAGTGGTGAGAGCAGCTGTGTGAGGCAGCTGTTGAGGCAGTGCTTGAGGCAGTGCTTGAGGCAGTGGCATGAGGCTAGTTGCAATGAGGCAGATCATAGGGCAGCTGTGAGGCAGCTGTTGAGGCAGCGATTGAGGCAGCTGTTTGAGGCAGCGATTGAGGCAGCTGTTGAATGCAGCGATTGAGGCGAGTGGTGAGCAGCTGTTAGGAAAGCGATTGAGGCAGCGTTGAGGCAGCTGTTGAGGCACCTGTTGAAGCAAAGCGACTGAGCAGCTGGTGAGGAAGCGATTGAGGCAGTGGTATTTAATAACATACATGTTATAATAATAATAATACATGTTATTAATATGTACAAATATTATTTATAACAAATATGTTATTTAAAATACCACAGCCTCAACCGCAGAATTATTGTGAAATGTGTTGGAAGAGCAGGGAGACAAATGTTCACTCCATCATATAACAAGCCACACTGACGATGTGTCAACCACTCCCCTCTTATGTTTTGTACTATTTCCTTCCATCAATTATATCGTATTATTATATATTATTATTCTAATGTTATTATTAGCAGTAGCAAAATGTTTGATTTCTTTGCTGTGTTTCAAGACTAAAACACATGATGTCACACGTCTAATACCTGTCCGAATATGCCATTCCAATATGCAGTCATGAATGTGTTAACATTATTTATACTGTAGTTTAAAAGCAAATAATGACAAACAAAACACGTCGCCACACGAGTGGGTGGGAGGTCTTGGCTGCCCAGTTGCTGGGTCGGAGGGAGGGTAGTAGTGGACTCGTAGTGGTTGGGGAAGTGGGAGGAGGCATTGGTGGAGTCTGTGGTATTTGACAACATACATGTTATTAAAGCATAACATGTATATATTTAGTACAATATTACGACGCTTTCAGTATTTTATGATGTTTCATGTTCAACAAGTTTAAGGAAGCAGTATTGTAATATATTTCCCCATACGGGAAGAACTAAAAGCCATAAATGAAATCGCAAGAAACCCAAAGTATTCTTCCTCCATGCCAAATCAAAATCGAGAACACGTCCAGTATTGGGCCCCTACTTAAAACAAGATGGGTCCTACACAGATGACAGCAAGGAAATGAGTGATCTACTCAAGTCCCAATATGACTCAGTTTGTAGCAAGAGCCGCTAACCAGATGAGGGAAGTCGAAGATCAAAATGAATTTTTTATGAGAGAGACATTACAAAATTGATTAAATACATAGCCTACCTATGTATGCCAGAGGCCCAAATGACTTCGAACAGGCGATAAATACATGTCCCATTGCACTCTGGGCCCAGGCCAGACTCATTGAACACTGTGTTCACCCAAGAACTCAAGAAGCCCCTTATCACGAAGCCATTTCCATCCATGGAGATGGAGCATGGACAACAGGGGTCGTCCCACAGTTACTAAAAACAACAGACATAGCCCCACTCCACAAAGGTGGCAAGTAAGCAACAGCAAAGAACTACAGACCAATAGCAACTAACAACCATAATCATAAAAAATCTTAAAGGGTCCTAAGAAGCATGATCACACCAACCCATCTAGAAACCCATCAGTTTACACAACCCAGGGCAACATGGTATTAGAACAGGTCGCTCCTGTCTGTCTCAACTATTGGATCACTACGACAAGGTCCCTAAATGCACTAGAAACAAAAGGAGAAGAATGCAGATGTAATATATACAGACTTTGCAAAAGCTTCGACAAGTGTGACCATGGCGTAATTAGCGCACAAAATCTGCTAAAGAATAACAGGAAAAGTCGTCGATGGGATCTATAATTTCCTCACTAACAGAACACATAGAGTAGTCGACAACAGAGTGAAAGTACCGAGCAGCTACGGTGAAAGCTCTGTTCACAAGGTACATACTTCGCTCGCGAGTCTTGTAGTTCCTTTCCTCATCCTCCATATCCCGACATAACAAGGATGCAGCCACAGCAGCACCGTGTCTTTCCTTTGCAGATGACACCCAATCTGCATGACAGTGTCTTCCATTGCAAGACATTTGCAAAAGCTCCAGGCGACCATCAACCAAATCTTTCAGTGGGGCTGCGGCAAGATAACAATATGAAGTTCAACGATGAGAAATTTCAATACTCAGATAATGGTAAAACATGAGGAAATTAAATCTTCATCAGAGTTACAAAACAAATTCTGGCCTGGACAAAATAGAGCGAAACACCAACGTCAAAGACCTGGGAGTGATCATGTCGGAGATGATCTCACCTTACACGGACCATAACATAGTCACAATCGCATCTGCTAAGAAAAAATGACAGATGTGATAAATGAAACCTTCAAAACTCGGGAACCAAGCCCATGATGACACTCTTCAAGGTCACTTGTTACTATCTAGGCTGGTATTATTGCTGCAAACTAACGACACCTTTCCAAGGCAGTGAAATTGCCGACCTAGAAAATGTACATAGAAAAACTTTCACCGGCGCGCATAACGGAGATAAAACACCTCAATTATTGGGTAGCCGCTTGAGGTTCCTAACCTGTATCCCTGGAACACAAGTGGGAGAGATACATGATTATATAACACCTGAAAATCCTAGAGGCGTACTAGTACCGAACTTTGTCACACGAAAATCACTCACTACGAAAGCAAAAGACTTGGCAACGTATGCACCATCCCCCCAATGAAAAGCAGGGGTGGTCACTAAGCACGTAAACAGACCCATGACAATAAGTTTCAGGGCCCGAGACTGTTTTCATCTGCCTCCCACAACAACATACGGGGGATTACCAACAGACCCCTGGCAAGTCCTTCAAGCTGGCACTGGCCAAGCACCTAAGTCAGTTTTCCGGATCAGCCGGCTGTGGCTCGTACTTGGGTTTGCGTGCAGCCAGCAGCAAACAGCCTGGTTGATCAGGCTCGTGATCCACAGGAGGCCTGGTCACAGACCATCCGCGGGGCCTTTGACCCCGACTCTCTCCCAGGTATAACAATAGTATAGGGGCACCAAACATTCACGGTTTTTCAACATTCACGCGAGGCTCTTGATCCCCTAACCCTCGCGAATGTTGAGGGAGACCTGTATACTATATTCTAATAAATTTATTAAACTCACCTGGATTATTTTGTCTTCTACCAAGGAAGTTTTGCATGAAATGATGAACGAGCAACCATTAGCCTGAATAATAATATAAAGTAAATGCGTGCCCATCTCGTGTATTTATCTATTAATGGCTAGATTTAAACAATTTATCAAATCAAATATTTATGGGACAATGTGTGAATAATTTACATAGTAATTTTTTACAAGGACATATTAAGCTAAAGTTTACAGCAAGACAATGTAGCCCCTCATTTTTATATTATTAAATACCAGTATTCTACATACGTATAAACAAAATCAATGCGTGACAGTACTGAAAAGACAATACTGCATATGGTATAAAATATTGAGCATAAAAATTTATAAAAAAAACTTGTAAAGTCAGCAAAGTAAAGAAAACAAATGGGGGATGTATTAGAAGAATGTTAAGTAGTAACTTTATGAAATCAAAAAGTTTACTGAAAAACAAAGGAAGGGTAGAGTTACTTAAATGAAGTGGCCATCGAGTGTACTCTCTTGTATCATCACAAGACATGCACATTCCTTTTCAGTAGGAATCACTCTAGGTACATAAGAATGGAGGAACACTGGCGAGAGGCCTGACTGGCTCCATACAAATCAGATTCTTTATCACAACCACCCCTACCTAACCCAATAGTTCTACCCAAGAATTTACCCCTGTAACCCCAATGGCACCAATCAAACCCAGCCCTTCCACTAGTATATCTGTTACAATCCACTCTGAAGCTACCAAGGTCCTAGCCTCGATTACCCTACTTTGAATGAATTTAACAATTTTACAGTATTTGCATAACAGTAAATCTTCTATTTTTTGGTGTGAATAAAAATTCATTATGGTGAATAAAAAATCAAAATGGAATTTATTTTAAAGCCTCAAAACATAACTAATGAACAGAGGAAATGGGTAGTTTAGTGCCAGAATGCCTACATTGTTCATTCTGGACCCTATTTTGAAATTGGAAAATTTTGAACATTTGTGTTAAATTGCCAAATTAACAATTTCCCGATCACTTATTTTGTAGTTTGAACAGTTGAACTTGGCGATTTCTTGTGTCTCAAGTCGATAGAATCAGAAGTAATAACTAGTGAAATAGCTAAGAATTTGGTTGATTGGAATAATGAATTGGCTCTAAAATGGGAGTCAAAGGCGGAAATCGCCGATTCGTAAATAACGCTGACACATCAAAATACCGCGAGAGCATAATTTTCGTCAATAGTTTTCCACGCAAATTTTGGTACTTTTTGTTTTATTACCTCACAAAAAGAATTCTCTAAATACGATTTCATTAGAAAAAATAACAAATTTTTTTTTTGAAAATTCTTGGACACTGTGTTGACTCCGAGATTGGGCCTTGGACCCTGAAAGGGTTAAAAAAAGCGACCTTTGCAACAGTATTTTCGTATGTATAATAATTGAAGACAATTAACAGAAATTTGATATGATTTTGATTGGTTTCACAGCAAATACCTTGAAATTTGAGCTCAAAGTAGCGCAAATTAAGTTTGATTTTTGCCAAAGCTCAAAGAAACTTGGACTCCAAAATCGTAATGACACGATTGCAAACAAACCATACGCCCGCCCGGGATTTAAACCCGCGGTCATAGTCATGTTGAACGGCAGTGAAGGCTTGAGCTAGAGATCGTCCCGGCCATGCTAGCTTGAGATTTCGTCGGTGAAAACTTGCATTTGTGGTCACTGGTGCCTGTGCTACCTTCCTATTGTGTAGAAATATACCTAGGTTTGGATGAATCTCTTATTGTTGCTAGCTGGTCTAATGGCTAACCGAAGGGCTGGATGTTTTTGAGACTATACCGCGGGTTAATCCGGTCCGTGGTATGGTTTCCAAAAGTAAACAAATCATGCCATACTCCAATACACGTCAACAGGTTAAGCTAATATTCTTCCACAAGTGCGCTGATATTATTTTATACCATTTCTACACAATGCAGTAGTCTACGAACAGAAAATCTATTTTTTACGAGAAAAATTCAAAGAAATGTTAGAGGGGGCCCTGGGACCGTGACTAATGAAAACAGAGAAAATGTTATTTTTAGTGTCCAGGAAATGCTTATTTATTCTGGACCATTTGGAAATTGGCATTCTTTTGCAATTTGTGGTGAAATGGCAAAATTACCAATTACTGAACCAACTTTTTATTGGGATAATTGATATCGGTAAATGGTTGGTTTTCTTGTACTCAATTCGATACAAAAAAATGGAGTTCCTAGCGACATAGTTATGATTTATGTCGCCTGTACTGGAATTGGCCAAAAATAGGGCTCAAAGTGGCGAAGTGAGCCATGCGTAAACATCGACTAAGATTCGCTAACTTCATGAGTGCTTAATTCCGTAATTATCCATCAAATTTCATACTTTTTTAGTGTAGTGACACTATCATTATTCATAGAAATGTTTTCTTCTCGAAGTTTCCGACCCTGAGAAGTTTAGGAGGAGAGGGCCTCTCGACCCTGAAAGGGTTAATGGTAAGTTGCAAGCTTAAACCAAAAACTTTTAATTCGCCTCTCTCCTAGTTCTTCGTATACAGCTTTGGGTTGTGCCACATTACTAGCACAAACCACATTTTGCAGGTCCCTGGATGTTCTTGCAAGTTTAGGCACTTCTTTATTGATTAGTGGTACATGACCTTCATGTTTCATGTAGGTATCCCATTTCTCCGGACTATTTTAGCTGTAACTCTATCCACCTCGCAACTGTTGGCAGCAACGATGGTCTGAATTGATTCATAACACATTGTTCTATTAATCAGTGTTTTAGGATGCTGGTCTCTTCAGTCATGGTTGGGAGACATGCATTCCCATCTTTGCATTGGCATGTCTCACTTATGGTACATCGTGAGAGGCACTGGTTCCAGACACTGAGAATTGTCAGGTTTTCCAAATTTTTTGCCATATTCTATCTAGAATGTCTTGTCTATCAGCAACACACCATTTACCTGTCATCACTACTCTACCACCCTTTACTTTTATTTTCTCTCCTTGCTGATAGCCCTACCTTTGACATCACTCCCTCTTTTGCTTTGAAGAAACAGATTTATAAAACAAACATTGATTATCCTTCCTTTAGCATTTCACAGTGCCTTTACCAACTCTGTTTATACTCTACTACCCTCATATCCCTCTGATCAAGATATTACCCATTCAGGGTCAGTCCTGAATAGTAGCAGCTTGATAGCCCGTTGTAGGTCCTGTAATTTCTACGGCCAAAGTTTCTAGCCCTTTCAAATCTGGTGGAAGAAACTGGTAGGCCCTACATATAAAGAAATGGGTTCTCTCGTGGTCAGTGTGCCGTATAAAACAAAAAAAAATCCTGCAGCAACAGTGCATAATGAAAAAAAAAAAGAGTATTTTTTTGGTTTAAACGGTGACTTTACATACAGTGTACTTTGTATGGTATTTATGGTTGTAGTTCTCTTTTCTTGGTCCTCATTTGACAGAATGGAAGATATTTCACAGAAATAGAGATGAATTTTGATTGTTTCAAACAAAGAAAAGTACCTTGAAAATTTTTTTTTTTTGAGCTCAAATTAGCAGAAATGTTCAATTTTTGCTGAGTTTCAAAGAGTAAACAAATCGCGCCACCGCAATCAATACGTGTCATCCGTGAGTCGAATTTCCTTTCACAGTTCGCCGATATTATTTGTACATTTTTACAATAATGCAGTAGTTTGCATAACAGTAATTTTTTTTTTTTTTTTTAGAAAAATTCAAAATGGAAAGCAAGAGTATTATAAGAGGGCTAGGAGATGACTAATGAACAGAGAATGTTATTTTATGCCCAGAAATCTCTTATTTGTTCTGACCCTATTTTGAAATTATATCTTGAAATTGGCATGTTGCCCAATTTCTGACCACATTATTGGTAATTGGTAAAATGGGCAGTTTCTGTACACAAACGATAGAACAATGGATTGGCGAAAAATAGGGCTCGAATGGGTGAAATCACCAATGCATACATATTGTCAATATCGCTAACTTTGCGAGAGCGTAATTTTGTACTTTTGGTGTCATTACCAACTCTGGGAACCCCCTCAAGGAAGGTTCCTTGAATGTTGGTGAGGGCTCTCTATCAATTTAGGGAATTGGATCTGTGCTCCAGTTCCCCGATTAAGCCTGATGCCTTCCACATCCCCCCCCCCCAGGCGCTGTATAATCCTCCGGTTTTAGCGCTTCCCCTTTGATTATAATAATAATAATACCGACCGGGAAAAATCTATCATTTTTCGTGAATTTTTTTTTTTTTTTTTTTTTTTTTTTCCGACCCTGAAGCAAGATAAGGATCGGGGGTCTTGACCACCTCAAAGGGTAAACCAGAGCATTCCCCTACCCTGCAGCACTGAATGACCCCTATGGGTTTAGTGCTTAGTCATGATTACTATTACAACCATTCGCTCAACTATTACCAAACAAATCATTTTTTGTCTTTAACAAGAATAGGCCTACTGGTCTGATTGGCAGTAAGGTCCTTCACAAACTTGGCCGTAGTCTAGCTCTATATCTATTCAGCCTATTTTTAAAGTACTCAAGGTTTCAGATTCAAATCCATACTTAGGTTACATTTAACCAGTTGTTGTTACCAAACCACTAATTTCCTATATCCTTTCTCTAAATTTAAAGCTACCCAATGAAGCCCCTTCACCTAATGTTTAGTTTTTTTTATTTTGTGTGACCTCAAAGAATTATAGGAAAGCCACTGGTTCAGCAGAATAGTAGAGAGGGAAACTAAATTAATTATCTTTAATACTGATCTTTAAAATTAATTTAAAAGTACAAATATAAATCCCAAATATTTTTTAAATGAATAGTTTGCCTAAACTAATGATATCTGCAATGACAAATACCATATACGAACATGTTAGTTTTAGTATTTCAGGGGCAATAAATGATTGTATCCCATTTAGATAAACAAAAAATGGCATTATTAAGACAATGTAATTAAGAGGGAAAACTAGATGTGAACACTTTTTAAATCCAAGGCCAAAAGTGAGTACTTACCCTATGGGAAAGATATGTCAACTGCTTCAGATGATAATAAAAACTGGATACCCTTGAAAATTTACTTTATCTACATAAAAAATGGTATACAAATTACCAATGTTCAATTACCTTTAATACTAGTACTACAGTATACAGAGAGTACACTTTGAACATGCTTATGACTAGCAATGCTATATAGCCTTGATGAATAAACATGAGCATTTGTTTTTAATGCTACAATTTCTTACAACATTATATTAAGTCTTCAATGGACATTAAATATATGAATGGCAATTATTGATAAATTTGACAGGTCTTTCAATTTGTTACAGAAGGAAGAACAATGTCTCAACTACAAAAAAATGACCAACCTAAGCTTAATAACCTTGATAAAACTGATTTAATCCTGTAAAAAATGAATTATCAGTTAATGAATTTAAAAAAATAAATCCTTTTATAATGAAGACAATCAGTTCCATGAGCTGCTGTGGAATTTCTTGTATGAAAGAGCCACCTCCTTTATTATGGACCCTATCACAATTGTTAGATAGCACTATGCAGTTGCATTATCAAGAATCTTGCCAGGAGGAGAGTTGGCTGGTGTATTACAACATTATTGCATGGTTCTGAAGTGCATTTATCACTCTCTGAGACGAATCAAACCCATCTCTACCAGAGTCAAGAACCCTGCCTTTCATTTGGGGGTGGAGCAGGAAGAGCTGTAAAAAAAAAAAAAAAAAAAAAAAAATTTATATAACCCACTGTACTTCTTAATGTTACATTAAATTGCATGGTCACTTTTTCTTTATAAATTTAAGAATATACCCCTTCAGTGAGCAAGAACCCTCCCTTGAAGCGTAATCTAAAACCAAAACTTTCTCCTCCTCGATCAAATCTAAATAACACCCTATTCCCCCCCCCCCCCTCCTATTGTCTCATTATCTGAATATTTAAGAATTCTGTCCTCTTAAAAGGTGGGGGTTGGGGGGCAGGTCTCCGTTGTTACGGTAAGGCTTTTGGCTGAGTCTTCCTCTGACCGAACTTCATTACACCCCACTCACCCTTCCCTGCCCCCCTCTCATCCTCTTCACCCTCACCTAGTTATCAGACCACGCTTATTAAACCTTTAGCACCCTACCTTGCAGTGCTGTATGACCCATAGTAGGTTTTTGCTTAGTTTTGATTCTAATAAAATCCTTCCTTCCTTTCCTGCTTTTGGCCTTTGGGTCGCTCCCCCCAAAAATCTAGCTCCCAAGCTGGAGAAAGGGTGTCAGTTGTCATTCATTCCATTCCATTAAAGGCTCTGTTGGTGTTTGCCATGAATCTAGATCTGGGATGCTCTGATCCAGAGTCCCAGAGGATGCTATATGGTGTCCTTTGGGCAACGGGTGCATCTCTGGAGGCTGCCTTTGGGTTTCTGGGAGGTAGTAGCTGAAGAATTTTGCTTGTGGCATCTTCCAACTGCCCTCGGCGTCCGTTTCATTCCACCAAGGTGGCATCAGTGGATGCAAGTGCTATCTTGGATTGCTAGTTTTTACCAGTGTGAAGGGTAGGGTAGGGGCAGGGCACGGGTTTCATGCTGCATCTGCACTACTGGTTGCACCAAGGGCCCTCTTGGGTGCAGGGGGGGGGGGGGGATATACAATCCCTTTCATTCTCCTAGCTTACCCCGCCATGTACCCCCATAAAAGAAAAATTACCATAGTCCCAGTACCATGAAATTCCTTTGCCCTGGCCCCCTTTCCTCCCTGTGGCACCTGTAACTGTCCCTTATATCAATCTCAGAAACGTTCGGTACCTATCTTCAGGTAACATTTTGTTGCCCACGCTCTGTAGAGAGGTTTCTGCCCGAGCCTTTTGATATGTCCCAACCTCTGCATATCTTTGACATGCTTCTGGCTTCTCTCTACAGTGCAATGATTTTTAGACTCCTACATATCTCGTGACAGACCACCTCATGGTCTCCCACCTAAACACCAGTGACCATTAATGGGTTGGCACAGTCCCAGTTACCTCTCGCTCATCTCACTTCCTTACACTCTGACATTCAAGTACACAATGGGACTAAGTTCTTCACTCTAACAATATGACAACTCCCACTGACATTCAGATCACAGGAACTAGCAAGCACTCCTAGCCGTGTTGGTCAAAACGTTTCATTTCATCTCTTAGGAGTGGTTGTCATCACACAGTCCATTGTACAAAATGCTGGACAGACTCACCGATCTTTTTCCATTTTTACCTGTGCTTTCCTTTCACTAGTTGTAAATACATCTCTCAATTCTTGTCAGTGGAACCAAGTTCCTTCCACATACTATTGTTCATTTGATTTCCCTGACTCATATGCAGACATTATGAACAATCTGGCTCCAGACCTCCCAATTCTTAATGAGGCCCGACTGTTTATACTCGTAGGATGCCATTACAAGTAGAGAATTGATCCCTACACCACAATGTAAAAGTTGTTCTGTTCTGTTGTAGAATCGATGGTACAAGCACCCGGCCTGGCTCTTTCAAGAGGTGGCCTGGCCATGGCTCCCAGAATGGGAAGTGTTCTTGAAGGCATGCCAGCTGCCACAGCAGGGCAACAGTGTCTGAAGGCTGAGAAAACCGGCCCCCCATTACAGGGTCAACTGAGCCACGCCCTTTTAGAGGAGTTTTCTGAGATGTTAGGGGACACACACTTCAAGCTTGATTGGTCAATGAAGTTAGCTGGCCATGGGATGGGGCCATTTTTGGACATGAATTTTGGTACTGGAGACTTGGATCCACCTAGATCATTCTGATTTGAGTTGTCTATATGCTTTTTCTTGTGGTCCTTCCATCAGTATTGATGTGTTTCAGGTCAACATCGGTGAACTTTCCAGTCCCCGTCTTGTAGTCGGGAGGTGTAATTCTCTGCAGTACATTACATTTAACTGTGAGGGGCAGGTTGTGTTAGAGCAACACACCGGATCCCTGGCCAGCTTCACATCCAGGCCTGCTGAACTTGTCGTTGAACAGTTTCATCAAGTGGTTTGTTGTTGATTTGGTATGTCTGTTGGACTGTTTCTCTTGGGTGAGGTCGCAGATTGGTCCATTACCGTGGAGCAGTTTGTGGTGGTCTCATTGGTGGCTTTGGGATCATTTTTGACAATTGCTCTTAGGGTTGGTTGTGGAACTGCTGGGACAAACTTTCCTGGTGGTGAGACATAACGCTGTGGAAGTGAACTTGATTAAGTCAGCAGGTGAACAGTCCTGGAATATGAATTGATTATTATCAAAAAAGATAGCGCTAAGCCACAAGACTATACACCGGGAATATGAAGCTAGTCATGTTAGCCTGAAGAGTTCATTGATGACTGTTGAAGGATCCTGGTTTTGCTATATGTGCATGTGGGATATACATCATTCAGTAAGGATTTTTGTGGTTACCACAGTCTGGTATGAGTAGCACACTGCTGGTGGAGAGTATAGACTGCGTGGTCTTAAGTATTTTAAGTGGTGGTCTGCTTGCAGTTTTGTGATTGATCATATGTTTGAGACCTTGTAGTTGTTTTCCTGTTTTCTTGGTTTTTCTCGAGTTACATATTCTCATCTGCTGGACATTGGCAGCTAGGGGTGGTGCTCATTCTTGCAGTTCAAGGCATGTTTGTTGTAGTGGGAAAGTGGCTGTGCTTGGCCACCCAGCAAAACTCAACAGTGTATGGATTTTGAAGCAGAAAAACTAATACATTTGTCTAGTGATGCTAGATGTGTTTACAGGTTATGAAAACCAAAATTTCCAGTGCCACAAGCACATCATGTTCACTTTGGCAACATCTATGAAGGGCATGGAAAATGCATTAACCCAACTCGATTTGTTTTTGTCCCACATCTTGCACAACAAATTCCAATTCCAAATCCACTAAAAAAGAGTAAGAAAGCAATTTCCACTAGGCCCCTCTACTCCACCTACTTTTCCTCTGCCTGCCCTCCTAACAGTCCCGACAGTCCCCACTTTTTATTTTTGACTCACACTGATTTTTTTTTTTTTTTTACCAATTCTGTCCCCCTACCCACCTTTGCTTTCTTTCAGCTAATTCCTTCCCTCACCCCATCTCTCCATCATGCCCTATTGCTTTTACATCTGCATGCAGAGATATTGATCCAT
Organism: Cherax quadricarinatus; assembly: GCF_026875155.1. Taxonomy (NCBI): domain Eukaryota; kingdom Metazoa; phylum Arthropoda; class Malacostraca; order Decapoda; family Parastacidae; genus Cherax; species Cherax quadricarinatus. The sequence goes on from NC_069422.1 coordinate 49,295,707, forward strand.
GTGTGCTCAACGCTTCCACCACGTAATTGTAACACTACCACAATTTAAACGTGGGAAAGAAAAATAACCATGACACTTATAAACTAAATATAGTAGATCTTAATATCACGGATTGCAAAAAAAATTTAGGGGTTCTGGTTAGCAGTAATTTTACAACCATGACAACAGTGCATAAGTGTTTGCAAATAAAGTGAATATTTTCTGGGTTCATACCAAGTACAGTGGACCCCCACCCGCATACCGTCGCCTCACATACGTACAATCCGCGGACCGCTCGCTTTATCGCAAAAATTTTGCCTCGCATACCGCTCAAAACCCCTCACTCGCTCCTCGTGTCCGAGACGCGTCCAATGTGCCCCTTAGCCAGCCTCACATGTGCCGCTGGTGGCATTGTTTACCAGCCTTCCTCCGCGGTAACATCCAAGCAAACAATCGGAACATTTCGTATTATTTTACAGTGTTTTTGGTGATTTTTATCATCCAAATAAGTGACCATGGGCCCCATGACAATGCTCTAGTGCCACCCTACAGCAATAAAGCGGCTAGTAGAGAATTACAATAGAAAGAAGAGGATCATTGATAAGTGTGAAAGTGGAGTGTCGTGTCGCCGACCTGGCCAGTTGTACAAGAAAACCCAAATCACCCATCGATACCTATTGTGGGCCAACAGAAAATGCCATCAAGTGAAGCTGTCGTGCAAAGGTTAACTGTTTTCAAAACAGAGATCGCAAGTGATGGAAGATTTTGAGAGACTCTTATTGGTGTGGATAAATGAAAAAACAGCTAGCAGGAGATAGCGTTCTCAAGCGATGATCCATAAGCCGAAAAGGTAGGAAGTTGCATGAGGAATTTAATTAAAAAAATGCTGCAACTCTAGTGATGATGTGAGTGAATTTAATGCCGATCAAAGAGTTTTGTTTGAGAGATTTTAAGAAGCGTAGTGGCATACATAAGTGTGAAAGGCATGTGAGCTGCCAGTTCGGACCACAAAGCAGCTGAAAATATGTGCAGGAATTCAAGGAGTACATAGTGAAGGACTGAAACCGTGAACAAGTGTATAATTGAGAGGAACAGACCTGTTTTGGAAGAAATGCCAAGCAGGACCTACATAACTGAGGAGGAAAAGGACACCCAGGACAATAAGCCTATGAAAGACAGGCTTACTTGTTTGAAGTGTTCCAATGCTACTGGTGATTGCAAAGTGAAGCCTTTATAGTGTATCATCAAACTCCCAGACCGTTCAGATCAAAAGAATGTCCACAAGAGAATTTGAGTGTTGCCTTGGAGGGCAAAAAGTAAGGCATGTGGGTCACTAGGACTTTTTCTATGACTGGTTACACCATGCATTTGCCCCCAATGTAAAGATTACCTAACTGAAAAGAAATTAGAACTTACAAGCGCCTCCTGGTGTTAACAATCCCATGGTCACCTACAGAACTTGCATAGCGACTTTTATGGGGACATGAAATTCATTCAGTTAAGTTTTTGCCTGTCCTAATACCACTCCTCTCCTGCAGCCCATGGAGCCAGCAGGTTATTGGCAAACGTTCAAAAAAAGACTTTGACACAAAAAGCTGTTTGAAAGGTGCTTGTAGTGACCCACAGAAACTAACTGACTAAGAGAGTTTTGGAGAGAGGCACTTTAATATCTTCAATTGTGTAAAAACCTTATAGGTAAGGCTTGGGAGAGGGAGGACTAAGAAGACCTTGAACTCTGCATGGAAGAAACTGTGGCCAGAATTTTAGACAAAAGGGATTTTGAAGTTAGAGGCCTAACCCTGAGAGGATAAATGGCTTGAGTAATCCATTGTGGCCATTGGGAAAGTCCTTGGGGTTGGAGGTTAGTGGGAGGATGTGGGAAGAGTTAGGGAGGATACAAGAAGAACTAACCACTGATGAGCTGATAATCAACTTTCAACATGCAAGAGGGCCAGACCTGAGGAAACTGCGGTTCAGAGGAGGGAAAGAGAGAAATTGAAGAAGTTGCCCTACTACAAAGATAAGAAATCGTGTGGCAAAGTGGAGCTTGAAGTGCAAACCTTCATTGATGAAAATAACCCTCACACAGCTATTGCAAGCCGTGTTGGCCACCTGGTACACTAACAAAAGTTGTGAAACACTTTAAGGGAAGTCAGAAAGAACGAGAGTAACAGGCCACTATGGACAGATATGTTGTGCGAAAGAAGTTCAGTGCTCTTAAGCAGGTCTAGTGCATTAAAAGAAAAGGAAGTAACCCCATAAAAGTGACTCGACACCTCAAGACTTAATGGAAGGGGATTCCCCTTCTAAACACTAACACACACTCTCCCCTCCTCCCATTCCCATCAAACAGTCACCAACTTCATAAAGTAAGTGTCCATGTCATTGTGCCTGCCTTTTTATCAGTTTGTTGTGTATTATAAATTAACATTTACATGTGGGTAAATATTTTTTTTTTTTCATAACTTTATTGGGTGTCTTGCACGGATTAATTTGATTCCATTATTCTTATGGGGAAAATTCATTCGCATAATACCGAACATTTCGGCATAACAAAAGAGCCCTCGTTTCACGGATTAAAATCACTATGGGATGCGGGTTCCACTGTATAAATAACAGAGATCCGCTCAGGTAATCTCAGCTGTAGTCAGACTACAGATATTGCTGACTCCAGCTGGCCTGCCTAGCATCTACACCATCCTATGCAGAACACAGCTTTCGCTGGCAAGGATTCACATGCACGCAAGCCAGACCACCGGCTTGCCAAAGGAAACTCTTGTTTGGCGAACTGCAGCATGGAAAGGCGCAGACTTAAGGACACACCCTTAGACTGTCGAAAGCTTTCAACATCAACCACACCATGTGGGAGCTGATAGCTCAGGACAGGAAGGACTGGCGAGCAAGTTTCCAGAAAGGGGCAACATCCTGCGAGGCAATCAGAAACTCACTAGCTGAGCAAGCAAGGCCAGCGAGGAAGACCAGAGCCATCAGACCCCTCGATGCTGCCACTTCTTCCTGTCCACACTGCAGAGTAACCGTTCGTGCGCTTGGATTGGCCTGACAAGTCGATCTGCATACCCACCAACTTCGACCCCAGGATGACTAGATGTCCTCGTCGAATCGACGGACAACAACATGTTGGCTGGGCATCATTTAGATTGTGAGCACAGTTCTGGGAGGATAATGATTAGGTGTATAAATGGAAAACAGGAACAAAGGAGATGTAAATAATGTGCTAAAAAATTTCTAACCAAAATCAGACTTGCAGCAATGGTTCCAGTTGGAAAGAAATTAGAAAGGATATAGTGAAAGCCCTGCTTGGGTAATATTTGTGGTGAGTGGAACACACCTCCTGTAGTACATTATTGAAGCTAAAGTGTAGTGTCAGTTTTAAAAATAGGTTAGACAGATACACGAGTGGGTGTGAGATGGACCTGACTGGCTTAGACCAAGTAGCGTCTTTACTACCTAGCATGGCCAGTAAGGCCAGTTGCAGGTCCTTCTTTCTTAAACCTCCAACTACCCACATTGGGCAATTACAGTCTCCCTCAACATTCACGTTTTCAGCTTTCGTGGGCTTCACTACATTCGCGCATTCCAACCGCCAAATCATATTCAAGTTTTCCCCGCCACCTTCGAGTCGCTACTATACCCTCCCACCTGACCCCCCGCAACTGGCAGCCAGCCCTCACCGACTCAGAGTGGTGAGTTGTTTTTTTGTTCATTATTTGCTATTAAACTGCAGTATAAATAAAGTATAACCCATTCATGACTGCATATTGGAAATGGTTTTTTCCGAAGTTATTAGACAGTGACATGGGTTTACTCTTGAACACAGCAAAGAATCAAAAAAACATTTGCTGCTACTGCTAATAATAACAATAGTAATAAAATAATAATAATAATAATAAAATACAAATAATGGAAGAAGTAGAAGTTGTACAAAAATACGAGGGAGATGGATGATCACATCGTCAGTGTGGCTTTGTTTATGCTGGAGGTGAACATAGTCTCCCTGCCCTAATAAACATTTCACAATAATTCATTGTGTTTGGTTCTTGTAGATTGAGCTGCGACTGAGTGGGTAGAGGCAGTGTTGATGCAGCGTGTTAGAGGCAGCGATTGTTGGTGCAGTGGTTGGAGGCAGCTATTGAGGCAGTGGTGAGAGCAGCTGTGTGAGGCAGCTGTTGAGGCAGTGCTTGAGGCAGTGCTTGAGGCAGTGGCATGAGGCTAGTTGCAATGAGGCAGATCATAGGGCAGCTGTGAGGCAGCTGTTGAGGCAGCGATTGAGGCAGCTGTTTGAGGCAGCGATTGAGGCAGCTGTTGAATGCAGCGATTGAGGCGAGTGGTGAGCAGCTGTTAGGAAAGCGATTGAGGCAGCGTTGAGGCAGCTGTTGAGGCACCTGTTGAAGCAAAGCGACTGAGCAGCTGGTGAGGAAGCGATTGAGGCAGTGGTATTTAATAACATACATGTTATAATAATAATAATACATGTTATTAATATGTACAAATATTATTTATAACAAATATGTTATTTAAAATACCACAGCCTCAACCGCAGAATTATTGTGAAATGTGTTGGAAGAGCAGGGAGACAAATGTTCACTCCATCATATAACAAGCCACACTGACGATGTGTCAACCACTCCCCTCTTATGTTTTGTACTATTTCCTTCCATCAATTATATCGTATTATTATATATTATTATTCTAATGTTATTATTAGCAGTAGCAAAATGTTTGATTTCTTTGCTGTGTTTCAAGACTAAAACACATGATGTCACACGTCTAATACCTGTCCGAATATGCCATTCCAATATGCAGTCATGAATGTGTTAACATTATTTATACTGTAGTTTAAAAGCAAATAATGACAAACAAAACACGTCGCCACACGAGTGGGTGGGAGGTCTTGGCTGCCCAGTTGCTGGGTCGGAGGGAGGGTAGTAGTGGACTCGTAGTGGTTGGGGAAGTGGGAGGAGGCATTGGTGGAGTCTGTGGTATTTGACAACATACATGTTATTAAAGCATAACATGTATATATTTAGTACAATATTACGACGCTTTCAGTATTTTATGATGTTTCATGTTCAACAAGTTTAAGGAAGCAGTATTGTAATATATTTCCCCATACGGGAAGAACTAAAAGCCATAAATGAAATCGCAAGAAACCCAAAGTATTCTTCCTCCATGCCAAATCAAAATCGAGAACACGTCCAGTATTGGGCCCCTACTTAAAACAAGATGGGTCCTACACAGATGACAGCAAGGAAATGAGTGATCTACTCAAGTCCCAATATGACTCAGTTTGTAGCAAGAGCCGCTAACCAGATGAGGGAAGTCGAAGATCAAAATGAATTTTTTATGAGAGAGACATTACAAAATTGATTAAATACATAGCCTACCTATGTATGCCAGAGGCCCAAATGACTTCGAACAGGCGATAAATACATGTCCCATTGCACTCTGGGCCCAGGCCAGACTCATTGAACACTGTGTTCACCCAAGAACTCAAGAAGCCCCTTATCACGAAGCCATTTCCATCCATGGAGATGGAGCATGGACAACAGGGGTCGTCCCACAGTTACTAAAAACAACAGACATAGCCCCACTCCACAAAGGTGGCAAGTAAGCAACAGCAAAGAACTACAGACCAATAGCAACTAACAACCATAATCATAAAAAATCTTAAAGGGTCCTAAGAAGCATGATCACACCAACCCATCTAGAAACCCATCAGTTTACACAACCCAGGGCAACATGGTATTAGAACAGGTCGCTCCTGTCTGTCTCAACTATTGGATCACTACGACAAGGTCCCTAAATGCACTAGAAACAAAAGGAGAAGAATGCAGATGTAATATATACAGACTTTGCAAAAGCTTCGACAAGTGTGACCATGGCGTAATTAGCGCACAAAATCTGCTAAAGAATAACAGGAAAAGTCGTCGATGGGATCTATAATTTCCTCACTAACAGAACACATAGAGTAGTCGACAACAGAGTGAAAGTACCGAGCAGCTACGGTGAAAGCTCTGTTCACAAGGTACATACTTCGCTCGCGAGTCTTGTAGTTCCTTTCCTCATCCTCCATATCCCGACATAACAAGGATGCAGCCACAGCAGCACCGTGTCTTTCCTTTGCAGATGACACCCAATCTGCATGACAGTGTCTTCCATTGCAAGACATTTGCAAAAGCTCCAGGCGACCATCAACCAAATCTTTCAGTGGGGCTGCGGCAAGATAACAATATGAAGTTCAACGATGAGAAATTTCAATACTCAGATAATGGTAAAACATGAGGAAATTAAATCTTCATCAGAGTTACAAAACAAATTCTGGCCTGGACAAAATAGAGCGAAACACCAACGTCAAAGACCTGGGAGTGATCATGTCGGAGATGATCTCACCTTACACGGACCATAACATAGTCACAATCGCATCTGCTAAGAAAAAATGACAGATGTGATAAATGAAACCTTCAAAACTCGGGAACCAAGCCCATGATGACACTCTTCAAGGTCACTTGTTACTATCTAGGCTGGTATTATTGCTGCAAACTAACGACACCTTTCCAAGGCAGTGAAATTGCCGACCTAGAAAATGTACATAGAAAAACTTTCACCGGCGCGCATAACGGAGATAAAACACCTCAATTATTGGGTAGCCGCTTGAGGTTCCTAACCTGTATCCCTGGAACACAAGTGGGAGAGATACATGATTATATAACACCTGAAAATCCTAGAGGCGTACTAGTACCGAACTTTGTCACACGAAAATCACTCACTACGAAAGCAAAAGACTTGGCAACGTATGCACCATCCCCCCAATGAAAAGCAGGGGTGGTCACTAAGCACGTAAACAGACCCATGACAATAAGTTTCAGGGCCCGAGACTGTTTTCATCTGCCTCCCACAACAACATACGGGGGATTACCAACAGACCCCTGGCAAGTCTTCAAGCTGGCACTGGACAAGCACCTAAAGTCAGTTCCGGATCAGCCGGGCTGTGGCTCGTACATTGGTTTGCGTGCAGCCAGCAGCAACAGCCTGGTTGATCAGGCTCTGATCCACCAGGAGGCCTGGTCACAGACCATCCGCGGGGGCGTTGACCCCGGGAACTCTCTCCAGGTAAACAATATATTGGGGCACCAAACATTCACGGTTTTTCAACATTCGCGAGGCTCTTGATCCCCTAACCCTCGCGAATGTTGAGGGAGACCTGTATACTATATTCTAATAAATTTATTAAACTCACCTGGATTATTTTGTCTTCTACCAAGGAAGTTTTGCATGAAAGGATGAACAGCACCATTAGCCTGGAATAATAATATTAAGTAGATGCGTGTCCCATCTCGTGTATTATCAATTAATGCTATATTTAAACAATTTATCAAATCAAATATTTATGGGACAATGTGTGAATAATTTACATAGTAATTTTTTACAAGGACATATTAAGCTAAAGTTTACAGCAAGACAATGTAGCCCTCATTTTTATATTTTATATACCAGTATTCTACATACGTATAAACAAAATCAAATGCTTACAGTACTGAAAAGACTAATACTGCATATGGATAAAATATGGAGCATAAAAATTTTTAAAACTTGTAAAGTCAGCAAAGTAAAGAAACAAATGGGGATTTAGAAAGAATGTTAAGTAGTAACTTTATGGAAATCAAAAAGTTTTACTGGAAGAACGAAAGGAAGGGTAGAGTTACATAAATGAAGTGGCCGAGTGTACTCTCTTGGTATCAGCACAAGACTTGCCACATTCCCTTTTCAGTAGGATCACTCTAGGTACATAAGAATGGAGGAACACTGCAGAAGGCCTACTGGCCCATACAAAGCAGGTCTTTATCAAAACCACCCCTACCCAAAGCTACCCAAGAATTTACCCCTGTACCCAATGGCACCAATCAAACCCAGCCTCTTCCACTTGTATATCTGTTCAATCTCTCTAAGCTACCCAAGGTCCTAGCCTCGATTACCCTACTTGAAAGATTGTTCCATGCATCCACAACTCTGTTCAAAAACCAGTACTTACCTATGTCCTTTCTAAATCTAAATTTGCTGTATAGCCCTTGTGGCTTAGCGCTTCTTTTTGATTATAATAATAATAAATCTAAATTTACCCAACTTAACTCCATTATTTCTGGTTCTTACCTGGTTCGACACCCTCGGTACAGTGGAACCTCGGCTTACGAATTTAATCCATTCCGTGACCTTGTTCGTATGTCGAGTCAATTTTCCTCATTTAAATTGAAATGCAATTAATGTGTTCCAGCCTCTCAGGAGGCATGACAAAATAATGCTAATATCAACTCTATGGCTTAGTTATCTATCACAATTTATCTAATATGACATTAAACAATATTAATAACATAGAAACATGATATATACTCTAGAATAAATAAAATAGGCCATAATATGCCAAGTGATAGTGACGCCGGCAGCGGCAGAAAGCATCCGCCATTTACTCTCCCACTCCAGTATCTTCCCAGTCCATAACCCCAGACCTAGCTTGTGTTTAACTATGATTAGTGGTGAGGTTGTCATATATGTAACCACAGGTGTGGTCAAGACAGATTTATGGGTGAAGACATGATCACAATGGTGGTGGTGGCCAGCTGCCTCACTCTCTATGCTGCTGCCTTCATTTCTCTACCTTTTTTCATAGTTTCTAATTGCTTCCTGAGCATTTTGCTGATTGTACGTGAATACTGTCTCTTTGGGTTAGGCATTGTGTAAGAAATTTGTACAACATAAAGATAAAATTATGCATCCCAAGGGTCTGCTGTGGTCACTCAGTGATGCGCCTCCTCTTCCTATAAACCCTTGGTTGGCACTGAGATAGCCGTGGTCTAGAAGTACCTACAGCGACCCAGAGGGTTACCAAATNTTTGTATTTTGAAGCATTTGGCACAAAAATATGAAAAAAAAAAAAAAATGAGAAATGTCTAAAAATGACAACATTATTATTACTATTATACTGTATTATAATTATTATTCTTAGTACGTACATATTATAATTATGTATTAATACATACGTATTATAAAAATCATTATTGTTATTAATTTAGGGAACTGGAGCACAGATCCAATTCCCTAGATCAAGAGCCCATCCCCACGTATAAACTAATAATAACAACAGTAAGGAGAAACTTCAAAAGGCTGCCAGTATTTGACACCACCATCAGCAAAACATTGGTAACCACTACAAGTACACTTTTCACCTGTCTAGACTATCATGCCTCAGCATGATAGTGGCTTTCTTTGCTCCAATTATATTATGATATGTAAACACACATTGTAACCTTTGCAAAGAAATAAATATTTTATTTTATTTATTTAAGGAACCTTCCTTGAGGGGGAAGTTCGCATCCTGAAATTTCCTTCATATCCAGAAGCAAAAAATCGACCGAACGGCAGTTCGTATTCTGAATAATTCACATGGTGGGGCACTCGTAAGCCGAGGTTCCACTGTACTTTATTAATATCACCTTTGTTTATGTCAATCATCCACTTACACACTTCAATGATATCTTCCCTCATTCTACGTCTCTCCACCTCTTCATGGGGGGCTCCTTGGCGTGGTGAAGAGGCTCTTGGTCTGAGGAATTAGACCTGTCGGTCTTCCTCAGACCGAACCTAATTACCCCCCATTCTCCCCTCCCCTATCCCATCCTCCCCTTTTTCCATTCCTCCTCCTCCTCACCCCTCCCTTTTGCCCTTCCTCTTTTTGGCCTTTGGGATTTCTCCCACAGGCGCGCTAGTTCCTAGGTAGGGGAAAGGACACCGGGGTCCATCCCATTCTGTTGAGGTTCTTGGCGGTGGCGTAGTTTGCCGTGGAATCTGGATTGCCTGGGGATGTCCCGATCCCCTCCCGGTATCCCGGAGTAGCTTTGGTATCTTTCAGGCGACGGGTGTATCTCTGGAAGCCCACCCTTCGGATTCCGGGGGTGGTGGCCGAAGGAGGTATGCTTTTGTGGCGGATATCGGCCCGACCTCTCTTTTGTCCACCGAGGTAGCTCGGCAGATGTGAGGTTGCTATCCCCCGGGTTGCTGGTTTACTGGCATGAAGGGTAGGGTATGGCACGGGTTCCATGCTGCATCTGCGCTACTAGCGGTGCTGAGGTCCTCTTGGGGTGCGGAGGGAGATTTCCGGCCCTTTCATTCCTCCTGGGAACTATTCCTCCCCGCTCCCCCCTTTTTTTATTTTTATTTTTTTTCTTCTTTTTTTTTTTCTTAAAAACAAAAGGGAAAGGAGTAACCTAACCATGGAGAACCCAATCCATGAACCCCCTACCCCCGGGCCCCTTCTTGATACCGCACCCCATTTTGACCCCGCCTTTTTTTTTTAGACCCCCTTCGGAACTC
>NC_069422.1:49306568-49329404 GCF_026875155.1 Cherax quadricarinatus
AAACAATATATGAATGTATGTAATTTATAAATAAGAAATATTTACATTTTAATTTATAAGTAAGTTTATTCAGGTATACACAAATAGTTACGTACATAGATTATCGTATATAGCAGCATATGTGTAAAGTACCTAGGATAACCCAAAAAAGTGACTTGTGTATTTCCATTGGGGTTTTTTATATTTACACTTACCTTGGAGGAGAAGTTAGTTTAATTAGTTGGATGGAGATGCTGGCAGAGGTTTACAGTGTTGGAAGATACGTAGCAGGCCGGCGTATGTTCAGTGGCCCGATACACATCCAACAACATTGGAGAGTTACTTTTGTGTCGTTTTTCTATTGCTTACTCGCTTAACTTACTTTCTACACTGTTAATTCTACACTTTATCACTGGCTGGCACTATAGCCTTTATCGATACCTGCTGCTTTAGTATCGTACATATTGTAGAATCACTGAATCACTGCAGAAGGCACATTCACCCCTCTCTCTTCCTCCTCCACTTTGGTATTTTGCTATGAGTTTTTTCTTGAATTTTATTGTTTCTTTCCTTCTTATCACAGGGCTGGCACCAGAAACTTTCTTTGGGCCCATGGTGGCTTATTCAGCAGTTACAAGTACTAAAAAAAATGGAATACAAAATATATCGCATGTAAGCGTGGAACCATCCTCAGTGGCTTGTAAACAATGACACACTGGCTGGTACACAGGGTGACTGGCCGGGCCCGCTCAGGGCGCCGTGCGGACACGTTCGGGACAAAAGCTCCTTACCGAGATTTTAGGTGTTATCCGAGCCAATTTTTTCACGCCAAAGCGAGGTGTTATCTGATTTTGGCACTATCCGATCCAGGCATTAACCGAGGTCCACCGTACCGTAGTTTAGGTAAGAGCATAAGGGATTTGTTGAGCTAAGACATTTTAGTATTGACAGAGGTTTTGATAATTCCTTGTATTTGGTTAACTCAGATCATCTTAACTCAGAGGCAAGGTTTGGGAAGTTTGCCTAGGGTTAGGGGCTTCTTTTCTTAACCCTTTCACTCTTACAAAGCTCTACATTTTGACTCTGTGGTCACTTGTGTAGCTCTACATTTTGAGCTCTGCTTCCCCAGATGAGCTTTGCATGGTAAATTTTGGCCTAGACATGAAAGAATTGAGTCTGTGCAATGAGTATGCACAGTATAAACGCAATCCTGCCCCCACATAGTGAATGATGTTTCCTTCACTTTGTGTTTGGTTTAAAATATCAGCTTTGATATGTTTTCTAGGATGGTTTTATTGGTGGTTTCTTGGTATCATTTGATTGAATGATAGACGTACTACTGACATACAGATAATTTTAGTTGGTTTCAAGACTGTAAGTATCTTGAAATAGGACTCAGAGTAGCAGAAATATTAGATTATTGATGATTTTCTCAAAGATGGGTAAGGTTTCTCCACCCTCCATTCTATGTCAAGTTTTTACAAAATCAGAAATAAGGTAAATCTTCAATTTTTTGTGTGATGAGTTATAAATGGAGGGCAAGTGTAATACAGGTCTCCCTCAACATTCACGTTTTCAACTTTCACGGGCTTCACACATTCGCGAATTCCCAACTGCCAAATTCCCAGCCACCAAATTCCCAGCCGCCAAATCATATTTAAGTTTCCCGCCACCTGCGAGTCCCTACTACCCTCCCTCCGACCCCCGCAACTGGCAGCCAGCCCTCCCACCACTCAGTGTGGTGAGTGTTTTGTTTGTTCATTATTTGCTATTAAACTACAGTATAAATAATGTAAACCCATTCATGACTGCATATTGGAATGGCTATTTGGACAGGTATTACAGTGACATTATGTGTTTACTCTGGAACACTGCAAAGAATTAAACATTTCTGCTACAGCTAATAATAACAATAGTAATAATAATAATAATATAATAATAATAATAAATATGATATAATTGAAGGAAATTGTACAAAAATACGAGGGAGTGGTTGACACATCGTCAGTGTGACTTTGTTTATGCTGGAGTGAACATTAATCTCCCTGCTCTTTCAAACATTTCACAATAATTCATTGTGTTTGGTGCTTGTAGATTGAGTGTGACTGGAGTGGTAGAGGCAGTGATTGAGGCAATGGTATTTAATAGCATACATGTTAATAATAATATATGTTATTAATAATATGTACTATTATTATTTATAACATATATGTTATTAAATACATACATGTTAATAATAATACATGTTATTAACAATAACATGTACTATTATTATTTATAACATATGTTATTAAATACCGCTGCCTCAACCGCTGAATTATTGTGAAATGTTTGGAAGAGCAGGGAGACTAATGTTCACTCCAGCATAAACAGTCACACTGACGATGTGTCAACCACTTCCTCGTATTTTTGTACAATTTCCTTCTTCAATTATATCGTATTTATTATTCTTATTATTATTATTATTATTGTTATTAGCAATAGCAGAAATGTTCGATTCTTTGCAGTGTTCAAGAGTAAACACATGTCACCGTCTAATACCTGTCCGAACAGCCATTCCAATATGCAGTCATGAATGGGTTTACATTATTTATTCTGTAGTTTAATAGCAAATAATGAACAAACAAAACACTCGCCACACTGAGTGGTGGGAGGGCTGGCTGCCAGTTGTGGGGGTCGGAGGGAGGGTAGTAGGGACTCGCAATGGTGGAGGCATTGGTGGAGTCTGGTATTTAATAACATACATGTTATTAACATGCATGTTATTAAATAACATAAGTTATTAAAGCATAACATGTATATATTTAGTACAATTTACAATGTTTTCATGTATTTTATGATTATTCATGGTTCAACAAGTTAAGGAAGCAGTATTGTAATATATTTCCCTGCAATATAATGCAGCACCAAACATTCACGGTTTTTCAACACTCGCGAAGCTCTTGATCCCCTAACCCTCGCGAATATTGAGGGAGACCTGTATAGGAGAGACCTGAAGATGTGAGTAAGGAGAGGAAATGTTGCTCTAGTGCCTGGAATGTCTACAGTGTTTATTTTTTTGTTTTTAGTTTGAAATTTTGTATGAAATTGGCTGAATTATCAACCTCTGCACTTTACAGGGGAGTTCTGATAGGTGAATAGGTGATTTCTTGTGTTCGATTGATATAACAATATGCAAACTAGTGAAATAGCTAAAAATTTGGTAAAATTAAGCAGTGGAATTGACTGAATAACTCAAATTGGGCAAAAATCACTGGTGCTTTATGCTCAATTTTATTGTGCACTTTTTTTTTTTTTTTTTTTTTTTTTTAACAGTAGAACTTTACCTTTTTTTTTTTTTTTTTTTCCTGCAGGTATGTTAGAGAAGAGGATGAAATGGATCAGGTTGAAGGATCAGCGCAGGAACAAAAAGTATAGAATGAAAGAAATATCTAATGTATTTAAAGCCTTAAAATTTGAGAAGTTACCACTTTTCATTGCCCAAAAACCAAAGTGAACTGTTGCATTTGGTGCATCTGCAAATTAATTCCTTCGAAGGTAAAAGAATGATTCAGCAAGACCATTCAGTTTAACTAGATTCAATGGTACTAAATAGTGTTTACATGTATGTTGTGCATTTTCAAGCACAAAATGTGGCTGTATCTAAAGTACTACAGTATGCTGCTACACATGAACTAGACCAAGCTTTCTATTGAAAGTTTTTTTTTTTTTTTTTTTTTTTTTTTTTTTTTTTTTTTTTTTTTTTTTTTTTGCTAAAGCATATACAGTATGTAATGTATGCAAGTGTTGAATTACACATGTGTGTATATATACTTGTGTTTGTGCTTGGTTGCAGGTTAGAACACCTCCTGAGCCTTGCTTAACCACTGATAGATGGGTATTATGTTTACAGAGCTCCACGCATTGTTTTTGGCATAGCAGAATCCTATCCCAAAATTTTTGGGGGGCTGGAGGGCATTATGCCAATACTGAAATTTGTCTTAACCATATTGAAAAGAAATCTAGGGACCTTACCCCCTCCCACCCCAAGAAAAAAAAAAATTACAGATGAATTACATATTTTTTTATAATGTAGGCTGGAAAAAAAAATTTAGATTCCATAAATTTAACCTTAAGAATGGGATAATTGTAATTTTGTAGCCATCAGTAGACTGGCTGTAGTGCATAAAAACAAATGGAGGCTCACTGCAGTAGGGTTTGATCCATCCTAAGCAAGTCCCTCTCAGATGTATCCCTTCTCACTCTATTTATTCAGCTTATTTTTAAAACTACCCAAGAATTAAGCTTTAATGACTAGGCCTGGCAGTGTGTCATGAGCATGACAACTTTTATTAGTGGCCCCCTCTTCAAGGGAGGCTTCTTTCTCTGACAGAACCTAACTACCCCCCACTCCTCCCTTTTGTGCCCCATCCCTCCCCTTCTTTTCCTAATTTTTGAGTTTTGGGGTCTTCCCCTCCAAAATTGTAGCTCCTAGGTTGGGGAAAGGGAGTCATCCAACCCATTTTGTTGAGGCCCTTGGTGGTGGTGTTTGTCGTGGAATCTGGAACATCTAGAGATGTTCCAATCCACCTTCTGGTGTCCTTTGGGTGACAGGTGTATCTCTGGAGGCTGCCTATCAGTTCCAGGAGGTAGTAGCTGAAGGTGTGCTTTGTGGTGAGCTTCCAACTGCCCCCTCTTGTCTGCCACAGTTGCTATCTTGGATTGCCAGTTTACTGGCATGAAGGGTAGAGTAGGGCATGGATTCTATGCCACATCTGCACTACTGGCTGCAGTGAAGGCCCTCTTGGGTGCAGAAGGGGATGTGTGATCCCTTTCATACCTCCTAGGAGCTACTGCTCCATGTACTCACACCCCCTCGTTAAAAAAAAAAAAAAAAAAAAAAAAAAAAAAAAAAAAATAATAATGGAGACATGTCCACAAACTTCCTCCTGCCAGACCCCTTCCTCCTGCAGCACCTCCTCAAGACCCTGCCTCAGGTAACATTTCGTTGCTTACCTCTGGTACAGAGGTTTTGTGGTCTGGTCGTAGACTGGGCTGCGGAGGCGTTAATCCCCGGAATATCCTCCAGGTAGGTCTGACCTCCACGCGTCTTTAACCATGCTTCTGGCTTTTCCCTCTACTGCGTGACAATTTTCAGATCCCCCACTCGTCTCAGGACAGACCATCTCTGGTCCCCCAACTAAACGACCACGACCATTAACGGATGACAGTCCCAGTTGCCTGTTATTCTTCCCAAATAACGACTGGCACAACACTTGCCCTGCGCTCTACATTGCAAGGTACACAATTGACTAAATTCTTCACTACATCTGACATCTCCCACCGACTGTCTTTCAGATCATTGTATCAGCAAGGCACTCCTGTGTCATGCTGGACAAAATATTTCATTTCAGGTTTTTACGAGTCAAGTACGCATCATCATGGTGCAGAATGTTGGACAGGCTCAATCTTTCCATTCTCATCACCATTGACAATATTCTTGTCACAATTCCTAAACATGTGTGTAAATTCTTGCAGTAGAATCATAGTTCTTCCACATACCACCCTACACCATAACAACATAGAAATTGCTGGGGCATTAGCCATCCAGCAAAATATTGCAGGTCTAAAACATCGAAGTACAGATCTCCTTTAACCCCTTAATCACAAATCATTCCTAAAAATTTTCAGCCTCTTATTGTATCTGTTACTGGTGTGGAGGTTCATCCACCCATTTGTACAATTACTTCCTTCCCTATCCCCATCCAGGTGTCTTCCTCTCCTTTTGCCACTCGGGTTTCCTCCTCTCGTCCCCCTGTTTCTTCCCAAGATACCTCTAACCTCTTGTCTCCCCCTTTCCCTTTTGGTAACTTCCATTCTCTTTCCAGTCTTTACTCAACCTGCATCTTCTCCCTGTGACACCATGTTGCCTGCATCCTCCCTATCTGAAACAATTGAAACCATCTCCTCATTTATCGAGGAGACAAAACCAATGATGGACACTGATCCACCTCCCATCACTGCTCCTTCACACCTTACTCAACCCTCTACACAACTTTCTTCACATTCCAGTTCTTCACTCCTTACTAATTTCCCACTGCCTTCACATATAGACTTGACTAATCTTGCTGGTCCGTAGACACCTACTGCTTCATGCTACTAGTGTATTTCTATTTGCAAATTGTGATTTGCTTACAATGGAATATTTGTGGCCTCGGGTAATTAGGGTGAGTGTCAGGTGTTGTGCTCTGCTGTTATCTGTCCTGTCTTGGGCTATATCATCTTGCATTCACCGGATACTTTTCTTGATGGGACTTTTAATGAAAGTGCATTCATTGCACTCACCACTATACCACATTCTCGAATCTTTGTTCATACATTGATGCATTACAATGCAACCTGTATCTACTTGAGTAAGTAGTATACATTCTACCCTTTGTATCTTTCTCCTTCTCGATCATTATCTATTCCTGATGTATTTCTGGTTCCTTTCCTTCCTCTACCTCTCCTATTAGCTGATTTTAATGTTCATCATTTCCTCTGGGGAGGGTCTCGCTGTGACTCATGGCGATTAGCTGTAGGCTCTTCTCACTTCTTTCCCTCCATGTTTTAAATATGGGTAGTCCCCTCATTTTGATCCTTGCATTCTAAACACACTGCCATAGATCTCTCAGTTTTCTCATCTTCAACTGCACTAGACTTTATCTCGTCTGTGCTTCCATATTTACATGACGGCACTTATTTTCCTATCCTACTTGCTTCCCATTCATATTCTCGTCTTCCTCGTAGCCCATGTTGACAGTTTGAACGGGTGAATTGTATCCTTTATTAGTGTCAAACCATTTTTAGTGAGGAACCTTCATCTCCTGTTGAGCTATTAAAACTATTTTTTTCTGTTTTAACGCTACTTCCAATACAATCCATCAAACTTCAAGTAGGCATCCTCAGTAATGTATGCCTTGGTGGTCTACTTGTGCTTGTGCAGAATATTTGAAACTTGCTGCATGGGGCCTATATAGTTACAACAGGACCACAGTGACTTCTTTTTAAGTGAGCAAAAGCGGTTGCCTGATGTGTGATCCATGATGCAAAACACACTTGTTGAAAGGATTTTCTACTATCACTTCTACTTCCTCTTGATTGCAGCTTTGAAAAAGTACAGAAATTGAGAGGGAGGTACTCACCAGACCCCTGTCCTGCTCTTAGGGTTGCTGGTGTCAGTATTGCAAACCCTATTAAAGTTGCCACAGCGGTTGGAAATCGTGTCCGTATCTCTCAGGGGCTCCATCTATCTTCCCCATGTTTCTTTTCTCCAAGTATGCTTGAGAGTTACAGCCTGTTATTTTCTTTTAGCAGAGAAGTCTTACAATGTGCCTTTTACACTTGCAGAACTTTCTGCTTGCCAGTTGTCGGCAGCTGGACCTGATGGCATTCATATTTGTATGTTTTAGCATTTGCATCCATCAGCCCTCTTAGTTGTCTTGTATCTTTTTAATCTTGTTTGGTTGGAAGGGGTTCTTCCCTGCTCATGGAAAACTGACATTCTGCCTTTTCACAAACCGGGTACTTCGGGCCACGATACTGCCCACAATCGCCCCATTGCTCTTACTAGTGCAGTTTGCAAGTTGCTGGAATGTCTAGTAAATAGACGTTTAGTATGGTATTTAGAGATGCACAGTAGTCTTTCTACTTGTCAATTTGGCTTTCATAAGGACTGCTCCACTATTGACCCCTTACTCAGTTTAGATAAGTATGTTCATAATGCCTTTGCTAGTAACCACTCGGTTATGTTTTTTTTTTTTTTTGTTTATCTTAAAAAGCATATGACATTACTTGGAGATAACATCTTGGCCCAACATGACTCGCAAAATTGTAATGACGTGATCGAGACTCTCTGATCGTGGGTTCAAACCCCACCCGTGGTATGGTTTATCTTAGGCCTCCAGGGCAATCTGCCACTGACACTGAAATGTCTGAGAGACATTTCAGTGTCAGGGTTAATATACCTTTCCCATGACTATCTAGGTGTCTCTTAGGGGTGTGTCCTTAGCACCACTCTTTCTCCTAGCTATTAATGATCTGGCCAGCCTCCATTCTCCCATCTAATATTTGGTCATCACTTTGTTGATTACTTTGCTATAGCTTGTGCAGGCGCTGTCTGTCACCTAGTAGCAACCTCTCGCCAGAATACTATCAACCATATTTTCCATTGGGGTCACTACTCGTGGGTTTAAATTTTCTGGTACAAAAGTGCACCAGATTACTAATACTCATTTATACCTGTATGGCTGCTGGATTCTTGAACATGATTTAGTCAGATTTCTGTTTGATTGCCGGCTGTCCTGGAAGCAACTTACTATAGCCGGCTGAACCTCCTTAAAACTCTCGCTCATCTTTCTTGAGGGGTGGATTGTTGAACTTCATTCAGCCCTAATTCTATAAAAATTAGATTATGGCGACCCGATATTTTCTGCGGCCTCTTCCACAACTCTTTCTAAACTTGATCCCATTCATCATCAGGGATTACGTTTGTGTCTAGGTGCTTTTTATTTCCCTATCGAAAGCCTATATGCAGAGGTGGATGTTCCATCTTTGATCCATCGGTGTGATGCTCATTGGTCTCCGATATTTTGTTCACTCGCATGACCTTCACAATTCTTCTACAGATAGGATGGTCCATGAGGTCCTTTATTTGATTGCCACTTGTTTACTCGGTCCTTTTTCTCTTCGTATTCACTCTTGGCTTCTTTTCAGTTGCCTTTTATATGTTCATCCAGCATCTAACTTTTCTTCCCTCTTGGGAAGTTCTGACAGTTCAAGTCTGTTTTTCCCCACTGCCATGCATGAAAGCTCAAATACCTACATTTGCTTATTGTTCCCTTTTTCTTAACCACTCCCAATCTCATTCTTATGCAATTGCACTTTACACTGATTATTCTAAATCCTCTGACTGTATCAGGTTTGCAGCATTGTTCCTGGATAGTGTTGTGCGAGGTCATTCATTATATTCGCCTAGCATTTTCACAGCTAAACTGTATGCAGTTCTCATAGCAATTATATGTATTGCATCTAGGCCTACCTCAAACATTTGTGGTAGTCTCTGACTCCTTTAACCCTTTCAGGGTTTCCGATGTACTAGTACGTCTTACGCACTAGGGTTATGGACGTATACTAGTACGCGTAAATTCTAGCACCTTCAGATCTAGCGAGAGAAAGCTGGTAGGCCTACATATGAAAGAATGGGTATGTGGTCAGTGTGCACAGTATAAAAAAAATCCTGCAACACAGTGCATAATGAGAAAAAAAAAAACTTTGACCATGTTTTTGGTTTAACCCTTTCAGGGTCCGTCCCGTAGATCTACGGCTTTATGTTCAGGGTCCAAACCGTAGATCTACGCCATGAGCTCAGCTCACTCTGATAAACTGTGAGTGGTACATTTGGGCCTAGATATGAGAGAATACATCTATGTGGTATGTGTGCACCACATAAAACAGATCCTGCAGCACACTGTGTATAATGAGAGAAAAAAAATGAAATCATGATTTTTCGATTAAAACAGCAACTTTGCAGTGTTTTTTCGTATGTTTTTTATAGTTGTATTTGCGATTTCTTGGTCTCATTTGATAGAATGGAAGACATATTACAGAAATAGAGATGATTTTGATTGGTTTTAGCACTGGAAATGGCTTGAAACTGAGCTCAAAGTAGCAGAAATGTTAAATTTTTGCCGATATTCAAGAGTAAACAAACGACCTCACAATTCTAATACACGCCAGCTGGTGGGTCTAATATACATTCACAAATATGGTGATGATATTTATACAATTATTACAGTATTGCATAACAGTAAATCTTCTATTTTTTGGTGTGAATAAAAATTCATTATGTGAATAAAAAATCAAAATGGAATTTATTTGTAAAGCCTCAAAACATAACTAATGAACAGAGGAAATGGTAGTTTAGTGCCAGAATGCCTACATTGTTCATTCTGGACCCTATTTTGAAATTGGAATATTTTGAACTTTGTGTTAAATTGGCCAAATTAACAATTTCCGATCACTTTATTTTGTAGTTGAAACAGTTGACTTGGCGATTTCTTGTGCTCAATCGATAGAATAGAAGTAATACTAGTGAAATAGCTAAGAATTTGGTTGATTGGAATAATGTAATTGGCCTAAAATGGGAGTCAAAGTCGGCAAAATCGCCGATTCGTAAATATCGCTGACACATCAAAATTCGCGAGAGCATAATTTCGTCAATTTTCCACCAAATTTCGTACTTTTTGTTTTATTACCTTCACAAAAAGATTCTCTACGATTTCATAAGAAAAAATAACAAATTTTTTTTTTGAAAATTCTTGGACACTGGTGCGTGACTCCAGATTTGGGCCTTGGACCCTGAAAGGGTTAAAAAAAGCGACTTTGCACTGTATTTTCGTATGGTATTTATGGAAGACATATTACAGAAATTGAGATGATTTTGATTGGTTTCACAATGAAAAGTACCTTGAAATTGAGCTCAAAGTAGCAGATATGTTTGATTTTTGCCAAAGCTCAAAAGTAAACTTGACTCAAGAAATCGTAATGACACGATTGCAAACAAACCATACCCCCGGCCGGGATTGAACCCGCGGTCATAGTCATGTTGACGGCAGTGAAGGGACTTGAGCTAGAGTTCGTCACGGCCATGCTAGCTGGAGATTCGTCTGTGAAAACTTGCATTTGTGGTCACAGTGGTGCCTGTGCTAACCTTCCTATGGTGTAGAAATATACCTAGTTGGATGAATCTTATTGTGGCTAGCTGGTCTAGTGGCTAACGCGACGGGCTGGAGTTTTGAGACTATGACCGCGGGTTCAATCCCGGCCGGGGGTATGGTTTCAAAAGTAAACAAATCATGCCATACGTCCAATACACGTCAACTGGTAAGTCTAATATTCTTTCACAAGTGCGCTGATATTATTTATACCATTTCTACACTAATGCAGTAGTCTACGTAACAGTAAATCTATTTTTTACGAGAAAAATTCAAAGAAATGTTAGAGGGGCCTGGGGACGTGACTAATGAACAGAGAAAATGTTATTTTAGTGCCAGGAATGTCTTATTTATTCTGGACCCTATTTGGAAATTGGCATCTTTTGAAATTTGTGTGAAATTGGCAAAATTACCAATTTCTGACCACTTTATTGGATAATTGATATCGGTAAATGGGTGGTTTCTTGTACTCATTCGATACAAAAAATGGAGTTCTAGCGAAATAGTTATGATTTTTGTCGCCTAGTATACTGGAATTGGCCAAAAATAGGGCTCAAAGTGGGCGAAATAGCCGATGCGTAAACATCGTCAAGATTCGCTAACTTCATGAGTGCATAATTCCGTAAGTTTTCCATCAAATTTCATACTTTTAGTGTCAGTGACACTATCATTTCATAAGAAATGTTTTTTTCTCGAAAAGTTTTCGACCCTGAGAAGTTTAGGAGAGGGCCTCTCGACCCTGAAAGGGTTAATGGTTTGCAAGCTACCAAAAACTTTAATTCGCCTCGTCTCCTAGTTCTTCGTATACAGCTTTGGTTGTGCCACATTACTAGCAAAAACACATTTTGTGCTGGGTCCCTGGATGTTCTTGCAAGTTTAGCACTTCTTTATTGATTAGTGGTACATGACCTTCATGTTTCATGTAGGGTATTCCATTCTCGGACTATTTTGCTGTAATCTCTAGCCACCTTCGCAACTGTTGGCAGCAACGATGGTCTGAATTGATTCATAACACATTGTTCTATTAATCAGTGTTTAGGATGCTGGTCTTATTCATGTCATGGTTGGGAGACTATGCTTTCCCATCTTTGCATTGGGCATGTCTCACTTATGGGTATCTCGTGGAGAGGCACCTGGTTCCACACTGAGAATTGTCAGGTTCCAATTTTTTGCCATATTCTACTAGAATGTCTTGTCTATCAGCAAGCACACACAATTTACCTGTCATCACTACTCTAACACCCTTACTTTATTTTCTCTCCTTGCTGATAGCCCTACCTTTGACTCACTCCCTCTTTTGCTTTTTGAAAGAAACAGATTTATTAAACAAACATTGATTATCCTTCCTTTAGCATTTCACAGTGCCTTTACCAACTCTGTTATACTCTTCTACCCTCACTAGTCTCTGATCAAGTATATTAACCCTTTCAGGGTCAGTCCTGTATAGGTACAGCTTGATAGCCGGTGTAGGTCCTGTATTTATACGCCAAAGTTCTAGCGCCTTCAAATCTGGTGGAAGAAAGCTGGTAGGCCTACATATGAAAGAATGGGTCTGCGTGGTCAGTGTGCCGTATAAAAAAAAAAAAAATCCTGCAGCACAGTGCATAATGAAAAAAAAAAAAGGCAGTATTTTTGGTTTAAAACGGTGACTTTACAGTGTACTTTTGTATGGTATTTATGGTTGTATTCTCGTTTTCTTGGTCTCATTTGACAGAATGGAAGATATTTCACAGAAATAGAGATGATTTTGATTGGTTTCACAAAGAAAAGTACCTTGAAATTGAGCTCAAATTAGCAGAAATGTTCAATTTTTGCTGATGTTCAAGAGTAAACAAATCGCGCCACGCAATCAATACGTGTCAGCCGGTGAGTCGAATGTCCTTTCACAAGTTCGCCGATATTATTTGTACCATTTTTACAATAATGCAGTAGTTTGCATAACAGTATTTTTTTTTTTTTTTTTAGAAAAATTCAAAATGGAAAGCAAGAGTAATATAAGAGGGGCTAGGAGATGACTAATGAACAGAGAATGTTATTTTAGTGCCAGAAATCTCTTATTTGTTCTGGACCCTATTTTGAAATTAGTATCTTGAAATTGGCCATGTTGCCAATTTCTGACCACTTTATTGGGTAATTGGTAAATGGGCAGTTTCTTGTACACAATCGATAGAACAATGGAATTGGCTGAAAATAGGGCTCGAAGTGGGTGAAATCACCAATGCATAAATATTGTCAATATCGCTAACTTTGCGAGAGCGTAATTTTGTACTTTTGGTGTCATTACCACTGGGAACCCCTCAAGGAAGGTTCCTTGATGTTGGTGAGGGGCTCTTCATTTAGGGAATTGGATCTGTGCTCCAGTTCCCTGAATTAAGCCTGAATGCCTTCCACATCCCCCCCCCCAGGCGCTGTATAATCCTCCGGGTTTAGCGCTTCCCCTTTGATTATAATAATAAATAATACCACCGGGAAAAATTCTATCATTTCGTGAATTTTTTTTTTTTTTTTTTTCCGACCCTGAGAGCAAGTTAAGGATCGGGGGTCTTGACCCTCAAAGGGTTAAACCTAGAGCATTCCCTACCCTGCAGCACTGTATGACCCCTTGTGGGTTTAGTGCTTAGCTATGATTATATTATAATCCATTCGTCTTCAACTATTACCAAATCTTTTTTTCTTTACAAGAATAGGCCTACTGGTCTGATGGGCAGGTCCTTCTCAAACTTGGCTAGTCTTGCTCTTATATCTATTCAGCCTATTTTTAAAGTACTCAAGGTTTCAGATTCAATATCCATACTTAGGTTACATTTACCAGTGTTGTTACCAAACCACTAATTTCCTATATCCTTTCTAAATTTAAAGCTACCCGATGATGCCCCTTACCTAATGTTTAGTTTTTTTTTATTTTGGGTGACCTCAAAGAATATAGGAAAGCACTGGTTCAGCAGTAGTAGTAGAGAGGGAACTAAATTTAATTATCTTAACTGATCTTTAAAATTAATTTAAAAGTACAAATATAAATCCCAAATATTTTTTAAATGAATAGTTTGCCTAAACTAATGATATCTGCAATGACAAATACCATATACGAACATGTTAGTTTAGTATTCTGGGGCATAAATGATTGTATTCACATTAGGATAAACAAAAAATGGCATTATTAAGACAATGTAATTAAGAGGGAAAACTAGATGTGAACACTTTTTAAATCCAAGCCAAAAGTCTGATGTGTAGCCCTATAGGGAAAGATATGTCATTCTCTTCAGGATGCTACATAAAAACTGGGTTTCTCCCTTGAAATATTACTTAATCACATAAAAAAATGGTATACAAATTACCCAATGTTCAATTACCTTTAATACTAGTACTACAGTATCCCAGAGAGTACACTTTGAACATGCTATGACTAGCAATGCTATATAGCCTTTGATGAATAAACATGAGCATTTGTTTTTAATGCTACAATTTCTTACAACATTATATTAAGTCTTCAATGGACATTAAATATATGAATGGCAATTATTGATAAATTTGACAGGTCTTTCAATTTGTTACAGAAGGAAGAACAATGTCTCAAACTACAAAAAAATGACCAACCATAAGCTTAATAATCTTTGATAAAACTGATTAATCCTGTAAAAAATGAATTATCAGTTAATGAATTTAAAAAAATATATCCTTTTATAATGAAGACTAATCAGTTCCATGACTGCTGTGGAATTTCTTGTATGAAAGCCACCTGCCTTTATTATGGACCCTATCACATTGTTAGCTAGCACTATGCAGTTGCATTATCATGATTCTTGCAGGAGGAGATGTGTGGCTGTGTTTACATCATTATTGCATGTCTGAAGTGCATTTATCACTCTCTGACGATCAAATCCCATCTCTACCAGAGTCTGAACCTGCTCTTCTGTTGGGGGTGGAGCAGGATGAGCTGTAAAAAAAAAAAAAAAAAAAATATATATAAACCACTGTACTTCTTAATGTTACATTAAATTGCATGTCACTTTTCTTAATAAATTAAGAATATTCCCCTTCAGTGAGGCAAGGAACCCTCCTTGAAGCTTAATCTGAGAAACCAAAACTTTCTCCTCCTCGGATCAAATCTAAACACCCTATTCCCCCCCCCCTCCTATGGATCTCATTAGCTGGAATATTTTAGAATTCTGTCCTCTTAAAAGGTGGGGGTGGGGGGCAGGGCTCCTTGTTACGGTAAGGCTTTTGGGCTGAGTCTTCCTCTGACCGAACTTCATTACACCCCACTCCTCCCTTCCCTGCCCCCTCTCATCCTCTTCACCCTCACCTAGTATCAGACCACGCTTATTAAACCTTTAGCACCCTACCTTGCAGTGCTGTATGACCATTGTAGGTTTTGTGCTTAGTTTGATTCTAATAAATCCTTCCTTTCCTGCTTTTGGCCTTTGGGTCCTCCCCCCAAAATTCTAGCTCCTAAGCTGGAGAAAGGGTGTCAGTGTCATTCATTCCATTCCATTAAAGGCTCTTGTTGGTGTTTGCCAATGAATCTAGATCTGGGGATGCTCTGATCCAGAGTCCCAGAGGATGGCTTATGGTGTCCTTTGGGCAACGGGTGCATCTCTGGAGGCTGCCTTTGGGTTCTGGGAGGTAGTAGCTGAAAGAAATTTGCTTTGTGGCAGGCTTCCAACTGCCCTCTCGTTCATCCACCAAGGTGGCTCAGTGGATGCAAGGTTGCTATCTTGGATTGCTAGTTTACCAGTGTGAAGGGTAGGGTAGGGCAGGGCACGGGTTTCATGCTGCATCTGCACTACTGGTTGCACCAAGGGCCCTCTTGGGTGCAGGGAGGGGGGGGGGGATATACAATCCCTTTCATTTCTACTAGCTACCCCTCCATGTACCCCCATAAAAGAAAAATTACCATAGTCCCAGGTCCATGAAATTCCTTTGCCTGGCCCCCTTTCTCCTGTGGCACCTGTACTGTCCTTAGATCATTCTTCAGAACTCGGTACCTTCTTCAGGTAACATTTTGTTGCCCACCTCTGGTAGAGAGGTTCTGCCCGAGCCTTTTGATATGTCCAACCTCTGCATATCTTTGACCATGCTTCTGGCTTCCTCTACAGTGCAATGATTTTTAGACTGCCTACTTATCTCGGGACAGACCACCTCTGGTCTCCCACCTAAACGACCATGACCATTAATGGATGGCACTGTCCCAGTTACCTCTCGCTCATCACACTTCCCTTACACTCTACATTTCAAGGTACACAATGGACTAAGTTCTTCACTCTACAATTGACATCTCCCACTGACTTTCAGATCACAGGATCAAGCAAGGCACTCCTATGCCGTGTTGGTCAAAACGTTTCATTTCATTCTCTTAGGAGTGGTGCACACACAGTCATGGTACAAAATGCTGGACAGACTCACGATCTTTCCATTTTTACCTGTGCTATTCCTTTCACTATTTGTAAATACATCTCTCAATTCTTGCAGTGGAACCATAGTTCTTCCACATACTATTGTTCAATGTGATTTCCTGACTCATGATGCAGACATTATGGAACAATCTGAGCTCCAAGACCTCCCAATTCTTAATGTGGCCACTGTTTATACTGTAGGATGCCATTTACAAGTATGAGAATTGATCCCTACACCACAATGTAGAAAGTTGTTCTGTTCTGTTGTAGATTCGATGGTACAAGCACCCGGCCTGGGCCTTTTCAAAGAGGTGGCCTGGCCTTGGCTCCCAGGAATGGAAGTGTCTTGAAGGGCATGCCAGCTGCACAGCAGCAAGCAGTGTCGGAAGGGCTGAGAAAACGGGCATTACAGGGTCAACTGGAGCCACGCCCATTTTAGACAGATGTCTGAGTGTTGGGGACACTCACTTCATGCTGATTGGTCAATGAAGTTATGGCTGGCCATGGATGGGGCCATTTTTGGACTTGAATTTTGTTCTGGAGACTTGGATCACCTAGATCTTTCTGATTGTGTTGTCTATATGCTTTTCTGTGTCTTCCATCAGTATTTGATGTGTTTCAGGGTCAACATCGGTGAACTTTACAGTCCCGTCTTGTAGTCGGGAGTGTAATTCTCTGCAGTACATTACATTACTGTGAGGGGCAGTTGTGTAGAGCAACACACCTGGCCAGCTTGCACAGCCAGGCCTGCTGAACTTGTCGTTGAACTGTTCTTCAAGTGGTTGTGTTGATTTGGGTATGTCTGTTGACTGTTTCTCTTGGGGTGAGGTCGCTGATTGGTCCATTACCGTGGAGGCAGTTTGTGGTGGTCTCATTGGTGGGCTTGGGAGTCATTTTGACACTCTTAGGTGGTGGTGGAACTGCTGGGGACAAACTTTCTGGTGGTGAGACAATAACGCTGTTGGAAGTGAACTTGAGTATGTCAGCAGGTGAACAGTCCGGGAATATGAATTATTATTATCAAAAAGAAGCGCTAAGCCACAAGGACTATACAGCCGGGAATATGAAGCTAGGCATGTTTAGCCTGAAGAGTTCATTGATGACTGTTGAAGGATCCTGGTTTTGCTATATTGTGCATGTGGGTATACATCATACAGTAATGGATTTTTGTGGGTTCACAGTCTGGTATGAGGTAGCACACTGCTGGTGGAGAGTATAGACTGCGTGGTCTTAAGTATTTTAGTGGTGTCTGCTTGCAGTTTTGTGATTGATCATATGTTTGAGACCTTGTAGTTGTTTTCTGTTGTTCTTGGGTTTTCTCGAGTACATATTCTCATCTTGCTGGACATTTGGCAGCTAGGGTGTGGTGCTCATTCTTGCAGTTCAGGCATTTTGTTGTAGTGGAAAGTGCTGGTGCTTTGGCCACCCAGCAAAACTCAACAGTGTATGGATTTTGAAGCAGAAAAACTAATAAATTTGTCTAGTGATGCTAGATGTGTTTACAAGGTATGAAAACCAAAATTTCAGTGCCACAAGCACAACAGTTCACTTTGCAACATCTATGAAGGGCTTGTAAATGCATTAACCCAACTCGATTTGTTTTTGTCCCACATCTTGCACAACAAATTCCAATTCCTAAATCCACTACAAAAATGAGTAAGAAAGCTAATTTCCACTAGGCACCTCTACTCCACCTACTTTCTCTGCCTGCCCTCCTAACAGTCCCACTTTTATTGTTGACTCAAGGATTTTTTTTTTTTTTTACCAATTCTGATCCCCCCTCCCACCTTTGCTTTCTTTCTGCTAATGTCCTTCCCTCAACCCCATCTCTCCATCAGTGCCATTGCTTTTACATCTGCCATGCAGAGATATGTGATCCTTGTGTGCTCAACGCTTCCACGATTGTAACAATACCAGCAATTTAAGCGTGGGAAAGAAAAATAACCATGACACTTATAAACTAAATAATGTAGATCTTAATATCACTGATTGCAAAAAAAGATTTAGGGGTTCTGGTTAGCAGTAATTTACAACCATGACAACAGTGCATAAGTGTTTGCAAATAAAGTGAATAATTTTCTGGGTTCATATCAAGTACAGTGGACCCCCGCATACCGTCGCCATCACATAACGTACAATCCGCATACCGCTCGCTTTTATCGCAAAAATTTTGCCTCGCATACCGCTCAAAAACCCGCTCACCGCTCTTCGTCCGAGACGCGTCCAATGTGCGCCCTTAGCCAGCCTCACATGTGCCGCTGGTGGCATTGTTTACCAGCCTGCCTCCGCGGTAACATCCAAGCATACAATCGGAACATTTCGTATTATTACAGTGTTTTTGGTGATTTTATCAGCCAAATAAGTGACCATGGGCCCCAAGAAAGCTTCTAGTGCCAACCCTACAGCAATAAGGGTGAGAATTACAATAGAGATGAAGAGATCATTGATAAGTGTGAAAGTGGAGTGCGTGTCGCCGACCTGGCCAGGTTGTACAAGAAACCCAAATCAACCATCGCTACTATTGTGGGCAACAGAAAGGCAATCAAGGAAGCTGTTCGTGCCAAAGGTTTAACTGTTTTCAAAACAGAGATCGCAAGTGATGGAAGATGTTGAGAGACTCTTATTGGTGTGGATAAATGAAAAACAGCTAGCAGGAGATAGCGTTTCTCAAGCGATCATAAGCGAAAAGGCTAGGAAGTTGCATGAGGATTTAATTAAAAAAATGCCTGCAACTAGTGATGATGTGAGTGAATTTAAGGCCAGCAAAGGTTGGTTTGAGAGATTTAAGAAGCGTAGTGGCATACATAGTGTGATAAGGCATGGTGAGGCTGCCAGTTCGGACCACAAAGCAGCTGAAAAATATGTGCAGGAATTCAAGGAGTACATAGTGAAGGACTGAAACCTGAACAAGTGTTTAATTGTGATGAAACAGACCTGTTTTGGAAGAAAATGCCAAGCAGGACCTACATTACTGAGGAGGAAAAGGCACTCCCAGGACATAAGCCTATGAAAGACAGGCTTACTTTGTTGATGTGTTCCAATGCTACTGGTGATTGCAAAGTGAAGCCTTTATTAGTGTATCACTCAAACTCCCAGACCGTTCAGGCAAAAGAATGTCCTCAAGGAGAATTTGGTGTGCTGTGGAGGGCAAACAGTAAGGCATGGGTCACTAGGGACTTTTTCTATGACTGGTTACACCATGCATTTGCCCCCAATGTGAAAGATTACCTAACTGAAAAGAAATTAGAACTTAAGTGCCTCCTGGTGTTAGACAATGCCCCTGGTCATCCTACAGACGTGGCAGAGCGACTTTATGGGGACATGAAATTCATTCAGGTGAAGTTTTTGCCTCCTAATACCACTCCTCTCCTGCAGCCCATGGACCAGCAGGTTATTGCAAACTTCAAAAAACTGTACACAAAAAGCTGTTTGAAAGGTGCTTTGTAGTGACCTCAGAAACTCAACTGACTAAGAGAGTTTTGGAGAGAGCACTTTAATATCCTCAATTGTGTAAACCTTATAGGTAAGGCTTGGGAGGGAGTGACTAAGAAGACCTTGAACTCTGCTTGGAAGAAACTGTGGCCAGAATGTGTAGACAAAGGATTTTGAAGGGTTTGAGGCTAACCCTGAGAGGATTATGCCAGTTGAGGAATCCATTGTGGCATTGGGAAAGTCCTTGGGGTTGGAGGTTAGTGGGGAGGATGTGGAAGAGTTAGTGGAGGAGGACAATGAAGAACTAACCACTGATGAGCTGATAGATCAACTTCAACAGCAAGAGGCCAGACCTGAGGAAACTGGTTCAGAGGAGGGAAGAGAGAAATTGAAGAAGTTGCCTACTACAAAGATTAAGGAAATCTGTGCAAAGTGGCTTGAAGTGCAAACCTTCATGGATGAAAATCACCCTCACACAGCTATTGCAAGCCGTGTTGGCAACCTGTACACTAACAATGTTGTGAAACACTTTAGGGAAGTCATAAAGGAACGAGAGGTACAGGCCACTATGGACAGATATGTTGTGCGAAAGAAGTTCAGTGACTCTGAAGCTGGTCCTAGTGGCATTAAAAGAAGAAGGGAAGTAACCCAGAAAAGGACTCGACACCTCAAGTCTTAATGGAAGGGGATTCCCCTTCTAAACACTAACACACACTCTCCCCTCCTCCCATCCCATCAATCATCACCAGATCTTCAATAAAAGTAAGTGTCATGTAATTGTGCATGCCTTTTTCAGTTTGTGTGTATTAAAATTAACATTTCATGTGGTAAATTTTTTTTTTTTCATACTTTTGGGTGTCTTGCACGGATTAATTTGATTTCCATTATTTCTTATGGGGAAAATTCATTCGCATACCGAACATTTCGCATAACAAAGAGCCCTCTTGCACGGATTAAAATCACTATGCGGGGGTCCACTGTATAAATAACAGGAGTCCTCAGGTTATTCTTCAGCTGTAGTCAGACACAGAAGTGCTGACTACAGCTGGCCTGCCTAGCATCTACACCATCCTAATGCAGACACAGCTTCGCTGGGCAGGTCACGTTGCTCGCATGCCAGACCACCGGCTGCCAAAGAAACTCTTGTTTGGCGAACTGCAGCATGGAAAGCGCAGTCTTAAGGACACCCTTAAGACTGCTCTGAAAGCTTTCAACATCAACCACACCATGTGGGAGCTGATAGCTCAGGACAGGAATGACTGGCGAGCAGTTGTCCAGAAAGGGGGCAACATCCTGCGAGGCAAGCAGAATCTCACTAGCTGAGCAGAGCAGGCAGGCGAGGAAGACCAGAGCCATCAGACCCCTCGATGCTGCCACCCTTCCCTGTCCACACTGCCAGAGAACGTTTCGTGCGCGGATTGGCCTGACAAGTCATCTGCATACCCACCAACTTCGACCCCAGGATGACTAGATGGTCCTCGTCGAATCGACGGACAAACAACACGTTGGCTGGGCATCATTTAGATTGTGCTGCACAGTTCTGGGAGGATATGATTGAGGTGTATAAATGGAAAACAGGAACAAAGGAGATGTAAATAATGTGCTAAAAATTTCTAACCAAAACAGGACTTGCAGCAATGGGTTCAAGTTGGAAAGATTTAGAAAGGATATAGGAAAGCACTGCTTTAGTAATAGGGTTGTGGATGAGTGGAACACACTCCTTAGTAGCATTATTGAAGCTAAAGTGTTGTGCAGTTTTAAAAATAGGTTAGACAGATACACGAGTGGGTGTGAGTTGGACCTGACTGGCTTAGACCAGTAGGCGACTTGTACCTACCTAGCATGGGCCAGTAGGCCAGTTGCAGTGCTCCTTCTTTCTTATAACTGCCAACTACCACATTGGGCTATACAGGTCTCCCTCAACATTCACGTTTTCAGCTTTCGTGGGCTTCACACATTCGCGAATTCCCAACCGCCAAATCATATTCAAGTTTCCCGCCACCTGCGAGTCCCTACTACCCTCCCACTGACCCCCGCAACTGGCAGCCAGCCCTCCCACCACTCAGTGTGGTGAGTGTTTTGTTTGTTCATTATTTGCTATTAAACTGCAGTATAAATAATGTAAACCCATTCATGACTGCATATTGGAATGGTTTTTCCGACAGGTATTAGACGGTGACATGTGTTTACTCTTGAACACAGCAAAGAATCAAACATTTCTGCTACTGCTAATAATAACAATAGTAATAATAATAATAATAATAATAATAAATACAATATAATTGAAGAAGGAAGTTGTACAAAAATACGAGGGAGTGGTTGACACATCGTCAGTGTGGCTTTGTTTATGCTGGAGTGAACATTAGTCTCCCTGCTCTAATAAACATTTCACAATAATTCATTGTGTTTGGTACTTGTAGATTGAGTGCGACTGGAGTGGTAGAGGCAGTGGTTGAGGCAGCTGTTGAGGCAGCGATTGTGGCAGTGGTTGAGGCAGCTATTGAGGCAGTGGGTGAGGCAGCTGTTGAGGCAGCTGTTGAGGCAGTGCTTGAGGCAGTGCTTGAGGCAGTGCATGAGGCAGTGCATGAGGCAGAGCATGAGGCAGCTGTTGAGGCAGCTGTTGAGGCAGCGATTGAGGCAGCTGTTGAGGCAGCGATTGAGGCAGCTGTTGAAGCAGCGATTGAGGCAGTGGGTGAGGCAGCTGTTGAGGAAGCGATTGAGGCAGCTGTTGAGGCAGCTGTTGAGGCAACTGTTGAAGCAGCGACTGAGGCAGCTGGTGAGGAAGCGATTGAGGCAGTGGTATTTAATAACATACATGTTATTAATAATAATAATACATGTTATTAATATGTACTATTATTATTTATAACATATATGTTATTAAATACCACTGCCTCAACCGCTGAATTATTGTGAAATGTTTGGAAGAGCAGGGAGACTAATGTTCACTCCAGCATAAACAAAGCCACACTGACGATGTGTCAACCACTCCCTCGTATTTTTGTACTATTTCCTTCTTCAATTATATCGTATTATTATTATTATTATTATTACTATTGTTATTATTAGCAGTAGCAGAAATGTTTGATTCTTTGCTGTGTTCAAGACTAAACACATGATGTCACCGTCTAATACCTGTCCGAATAGCCATTCCAATATGCAGTCATGAATGGGTTTACATTATTTATACTGTAGTTTAATAGCAAATAATGAACAAACAAAACACTCGCCACACTGAGTGGTGGGAGGGCTGGCTGCCAGTTGCTGGGTCGGAGGGAGGGGGAGTAGGGACTCGTAGT
>NC_069422.1:49329904-49529188 GCF_026875155.1 Cherax quadricarinatus
TGGCCCTTCCCCAAAAAACCCTGAATGCCTTCCTAACCCCAGGGTTTAAAATCCTTGGGTTTAGGCGGTTTTTCGGATTGGGAAAAAAATTTAAATTTTTAATTCCAAGGCCAAAAGTGAGTACTTACCCTATGGGAAAGATATGTCAACTGCTTCAGATGATAATAAAAACTGGATACCCTTGAAAATTTACTTTATCTACATAAAAAATGGTATACAAATTACCAATGTTCAATTACCTTTAATACTAGTACTACAGTATCCCAGAGAGTACACTTTGAACATGCTATGACTAGCAATGCTATATAGCCTTTGATGAATAAACATGAGCATTTGTTTTTAATGCTACAATTTCTTACAACATTATATTAAGTCTTCAATGGACATTAAATATATGTAATGGCAATTATTGATAAATTTGACAGGTCTTTCAATTTGTTACAGAAGGAAGAACAATGTCTCAAACTACAAAAAAATGACCAACCATAAGCTTAATAATCTTTGATAAAACTGATTAATCCTGTAAAAAATGAATTATCAGTTAATGAATTTAAAAAAATATATCCTTTTATAATGAAGACTAATCAGTTCCATGACTGCTGTGGAATTTCTTGTATGAAAGCCACCTGCCTTTATTATGGACCCTATCACATTGTTAGCTAGCACTATTGCAGTTGCATTATCATGATTTCTTGCAGGAGGAGATGTTGGCTGTGTTTAACATCATTATTGCATTCTGAAGTGCATTTATCACTCTCTGACGATAAAAATCCCATTCTCTACCAGAGTCTGAACCTGCTCTTCTGTTGGGGGTGGAGCAGGATGAGCTGTAAAAAAAAAAAAAAAAAAAAAAAAATAATAAACCACTGTACTTCTTAATGTTACATTAAATTGCATGTCACTTTTCTTAATAAATTAAGAATATTCCCCTTCAGTGAGGCAAGGAACCCTCCTTGAAGCTTAATCTGAGAAACCAAAACTTTCTCCTCCTCGGATCAAATCTAAATAACACCCTATTCCCCCCCCCCCCCCTCCTATGGATCTCATTAGCTGGAATATTTTAGAATTCTGTCCTCTTAAAAGGTGGGGGTGGGGGGCAGGGCTCCTTGTTACGGTAAGGCTTTTGGGCTGAGTTTTCCTCTGACCGAACTTCATTACACCCCCACTCCTCCCTTCCCTGCCCCCTCTCATCCTCTTCACCCTCACCTAGTATCAGACCACGCTTATTAAACCTTTAGCACCCTACCTTGCAGTGCTGTATGACCATTGTAGGTTTTGTGCTTAGTTTGATTCTAATAAATCCTTCCTTTCCTGCTTTTGGCCTTTGGGTCCTCCCCCCAAAATTCTAGCTCCTAAGCTGGAGAAAGGGTGTCAGTGTCATTCATTCCATTCCATTAAGGCTCTTGTTGGTGTTTGCCAATGAATCTAGATCTGGGATGCTCTGATCCAGAGTCCCAGAGATGGACTTATGGTGTCCTTTGGGCAACGGTGCATCTCTGGAGCTGCCTTTTGGTTCTGGAGGTAGTAGCTGAAAGAAATTTGCTTTGTGGCAGGCTTCCAACTGCCCTCTCGTTCATCCACCAAGGTGGCTCGTGGATGCAAGGTTGCTATCTTGGATTGCTAGTTTACCAGTGTGAAGGGTAGGGTAGGGCAGGGCACGGGTTTCATGCTGCATCTGCACTACTGGTTGCACCAAGGGCCCTCTTGGTGCAGGAGGGGGGGGGGATATACAATCCCTTTCATTTCTACTAGCTACCCCTCCATGTACCCCCATAAAAGAAAAATTACCATAGTCCCAGGTCCATGAAATTCCTTTGCCTGGCCCCCTTTCTCCTGTGGCACCTGTACTGTCCTTAGATCATTCTTCAGAACTCGGTACCTTCTTCAGGTAACATTTTGTTGCCCACCTCTGGTAAGAGAGGTTCTGCCCGAGCCTTTTGATATGTCCAACCTCTGCATATCTTTGACCATGCTTCTGGCTTCCTCTACAGTGCAATGATTTTTAGACTGCCTACTTATCTCGGGACAGACCACCTCTGGTCTCCCACCTAAACGACATGACCATTAATGGATGGCACTGTCCCAGTTACCTCTCGCTCATCACACTTCCCTTACACTCTACATTTCAAGGTACACAATGGACTAAGTTCTTCACTCTACAATTGACATCTCCCCACTGACTTTCAGATCACAGTATCAAGCAAGGCACTCCTATGCCGTGTTGGTCAAAACGTTTCATTTCATTCTCTTAGGAGTGGTGCACACACAGTCATGTACAAAATGCTGGACAGACTCACGATCTTTCCATTTTTACCATGTGCTATTCCTTTCACTATTTTTTTAATATACATCTCTCAATTCTTGCAGTGGAACCATAGTTCTTCCACATACTATTGTTCAATGTGATTTCCTGACTCATGATGCAGACATTATGGAACAATCTGAGCTCCAAGACCTCCCAATTCTTAATGTGGCCACTGTTTATACTGTAGGATGCATTTACAAGTATGAGAATTGATCCCTACACCACAAGTAGAAAGTTGTTCTGTTTTTGTTGAGATTCGATGGTACAAGCCCCCCGGCTGGGCCTTTTCAAAGAGGTGGCCTGGCCTTGGCTCCCAGGAAGGAAGTGTCTTGAAGGGCATGCCAGCTGCAAAAGCAGCAAGCAGTGTCGGAAGGGCTGAGAAAACGGCCATTACAGGGTCAACTGGAGCCACGCCCATTTTAGACAGATGTCTGAGTGTTGGGGACACTCACTTCATGCTGATTGGTCAATGAAGTTATGGCTGGCATGGATGGGCCATTTTTGGACTTGAATTTTGTTCTGGAGACTTGGATCACCTAGATCTTTCTGATTGTGTTGTCTATATGCTTTTCTGTGTCTTCCATCAGTATTTGATGTGTTTCAGGGTCAACATCGGTGAACTTTACAGTCCCGTCTTGTAGTTGGGAGTGTAATTCTCTGCAGTACATTACATTACTGTGAGGGGCAGTTGTGTAGAGCAACACACCTGGCCAGCTTGCACAGCCAGGCCTGCTGAACTTGTCGTTGAACTGTTCAAGTGGTTGTGTTGATTTGGGTATGATGTCTGTTGACTGTTTCTCTTGGGGTGAGGTCGCTGATTGGTCCATTACCGTGGAGGCAGTTTGTGGTGGTCTCATTGGTGGGCTTGGGAGTCATTTTGACACTCTTAGGTGGTGGTGGAACTGCTGGGGACAAACTTTCTGGTGGCGAGACAATAACGCTGTTGGAAGTGAACTTGAGTATGTCAGCAGGTGAACAGTCCGGGAATATGAATTATTATTATCAAAAAGAAGCGCTAAGCCACAAGGACTATACAGCCGGGAATATGAAGCTAGGCATGTTTAGCCTGAAGAGTTTATTGATGACTGTTGAAGGATCCCTGGTTTTGCTATATTGTGCATGTGGGTATACATCATACAGTAATGGATTTTTGTGGGTTCACAGTCTGGTATGAGGTAGCACACTGCTGGTGGAGAGTATAGACTGCGTGGTCTTAAGTATTTTAGTGGTGTCTGCTTGCAGTTTTGTGATTGATCATATGTTTGAGACCTTGTAGTTGTTTTCTGTTGTTCTTGGGTTTTCTCGAGTACATATTCTCATCTTGCTGGACATTTGGCAGCTAGGGTGTGGTGCTCATTCTTGCAGTTCAGGCATTTTGTTGTAGTGGAAAGTGCTGGTGCTTTGGCCACCCAGCAAAACTCTACAGTGTATGGATTTTGAAGCAGAAAAACTAATAAATTTGTCTAGTGATGCTAGATGTGTTTACAAGGTATGAAAACCAAAATTTCAGTGCCACAAGCACAACAGTTCACTTTGCAACATCTATGAAGGGCTTGTAAATGCATTAACCCAACTCGATTTGTTTTTGTCCCACATCTTGCACAACAAATTCCAATTCCTAAATCCATACAAAAAATGAGTAAGAAAGCTAATTTCCACACTAGGCAACCTCTACTCCACCTACTTTCTCTGCCTGCCCTCCTAACAGTCCCACTTTTATTGTTGACTCAAGGATTTTTTTTTTTTTACCAATTCTGATCCCCCCTCCCACCTTTGCTTTCTTTCTGCTAATGTCCTTCCCTCAACCCCATCTCTCCATCAGTGCCATTGCTTTTACATTGCCCTGCAGAGATATGTGATCCTTGTGTGCTCAACGCTTCCACGATTTTTAACAATAACCCGCAATTTAAGCGTGGGAAAGAAAAATAACCATGACACTTATAAACTAAATAATGTAGATCTTAATATCACTGATTGCAAAAAAAGATTTAGGGTTCTGGTTTAGCAGTAATTTACAACCATGACAACAGTGCA
Source organism: Cherax quadricarinatus (assembly GCF_026875155.1). Lineage (NCBI taxonomy): Eukaryota > Metazoa > Arthropoda > Malacostraca > Decapoda > Parastacidae > Cherax > Cherax quadricarinatus. The sequence continues at coordinate 49,334,244 of NC_069422.1, forward strand.
TAAGTGTTTGCAAATAAAGTGAATAATTTTCTGGGTTCATACAAGTACAGTGGACCCCCCGCATACCGTCGCCATCACATAACGTACAATCCGCAAACCGCTCGCTTTTATCGCAAAATTTTGCCCCCGCATACCGCTCAAAACCCGCTCACCGCTCTTCCGTCCGAGACGCGTCCAATGTGCGCCCTTACCAGCCTCACATGTGCCCCTGGTGGCATTGTTTACCACCTGCCTCCGCGGTAACAACCAAGCTACAATCGGAACATTTCGTATTATACAGTGTTTTTTTGGGGATTTATCAGCCAAATAAGTGACCATGGGCCCCAAGAAGCTTCTAGTGCCAACCCTACAGCAATAAGGGTGAGAATTACAATAGAGATGAAGAGATCATTGATAAGTGTGAAAGTGGAGTGCGTGTCGCGACCTGGCCAGGTTGTACAAGAAACCCAAATAAACCATCGCTACTATTGTGGGAAACAGAAAGGGGCAATCAAGGAAGCTGTTCGTGCCAAAGGTTTAACTGTTTTCAAAACAGAGATCGCAAAGTGATGAAGATGTTGAGAGACTCTTATTGGTGTGGATAATGAAAAACAGCTAGCAGGAGTAGCTTTCTCAAGCGATCATAACGAAAGGCTAGGAAGTTTTCATGAGGATTTAATTAAAAAAATCCCGAACTATGATTTGTGAGTGAAATTTTAAAGGCCCGCAAAGGTTGGTTTTAGAGATTTAAGAACGTAGTGGATCTAGTGTGATAAGGCATGGTGAGGCTGCCCGTTCGGGCCACAAAGCAGCTGAAAAAAAATGTGCAGGAATTCAAGGATACATAGTGAAGGACTGAAACTGAACAAGTGTTTAATTGTGTGAAAAAAGACCTGTTTTGGAGAAAAAGCCAAGCAGGACCTAATTTCTGAGGAGGAAAAAAAGGGACTCCCCGGAATAAGTTTAAAGCGGTTACTTTGTTTAGTGTTCCAAGCTACTGGTGATTGCAAAATGAAGCCCTTTTTAGTGTATCATCAAACTCCCAGACCGTTCAGGGAAAAGAATGTCCCAGGGAATTTGGTGTGTGGGGGGCAAACAGTAAGGCATGGGTACTAGGGACTTTTTTCATGACTGGTTACACGATTTGCCCCAAATTTAAAGATTACCAAACTAAAAAGAAATTAGAACTTAAGTGCTCGGGTGTTAGACAATGCCCTGGTCATCCTACAGACGTGGCGAGCACTTTATGGGGACTAAAATTCATTCGGTGAAGTTTTTCCCTCAATACCACTCCTCTCCTGCCCCCTGGCCCGCAGGTTATTGCAACTTCAAAAAACTGACCAAAAAAAAAGCTTTTTTTGAAGGTGTTTTAGTGACCTCAAAATCACTGACTAAGAGAGTTTTGGAGAGAGCACTTTAATATCCTAAAATTGTTAAACCTTAAGGAAGGCTTGGGAGGGAGTGACTAAAAAGACCTTGAACTCGCTTGGAAGAAATTTTGGGCCCGGGGAATTGTAGACAAAAGGGTTTTTGAGGGTTTGAGGCAAACCCCTGAGGGTTATGCCAGTTGAGGAACCTTTGTGGCATTGGGAAAGTCCTTGGGGTGGGGTTGTGGGGGGATGTGGAGAGTTAGTGGAGGGGAAAATGAAGAACTAACCCCTGATGAGCTATAGACAACTTAAAACAGAAGAGGGCCAGACGGGAAACGGGTTCAGAGGAGGGAAGGAAAAATTAAAGAGTTCCCTATAAAAAGGAAGGAAATCTGGCAAGTGGCTTAAAATGCAAACCTTTGGATGAAAATCCCCCTTTCACACAGCTATTCCCAAGCCGTGTTGGCAACCCCTGACAAACAATGTTGTGAAACACTTTGGGAAAAGTCATAAAGGAAGGAGGTACAGGCCATTTTGCAGATTGTTGTGCGAAAGAAGTTCATTGCCCTCCTGATGGCCTAGTGGCAAAAAAAGAAGGGAAGAAAACCCCGAGAAAAGGACTCGACCCCTAAATTTAAAAGGAAGGGGTTTCCCCCTTCTAAACACTAAACCACTTCCCCTCCCCCCACCCCATCAATCATCCCAGATCTTCAAAAAAGTAGTGTCATGTAATTGTGCATCCCTTTTTCAGTTTTGGGTATTAAAATTAACATTTCTGGGGAAAATTTTTTTTTTTTTTCATATTTTGGGTGTTTTGCAGGATTAATTTGATTTCCATTATTTCTTATGGGGAAAATTTTTTCGCATACCGAACTTTTCGCATAACAAAGAGCCCTTTTGACGGATTAAAACACTTGGGGGGGTCCCTGTTAAAAACGGGACCCCCGGGTTATTTTCAGTGTTCGCACAGAAGTGCGACTACAGTGGCCTCCCTTTGCATCTACACCACCCAAATGCAGAACAGCTTCGCTGGGCAGGCCCTTTTTGCTGCATGCCAGCCCCCGGTGCCAAAGAAACTCTTTTTTTGGCAAAACTGCAGCATGGAAACGCGTTTAAGGGACACCCTTAAGATGCTCTGAAAGTTTTCAACATCAACCACACATTGGGACTGATAGCTCAGGACGGAAGACGGGCGAGCATTTTCCCAGAAAGGGGGCAACACCCTGCGAGGCAAGCAGAATCTCACTAGCTGAGAGCGGGGGCGGCGGGAAGACCAGGGCCATCGACCCCTCGAGCTGCCCCCCTTCCCTGTCCACACTGCCAAAAGAAGTTTCGTGCGCGGATTGGGGCCTGACAGTTCGCATCCCCACCAACTTCGACCCCGGGTGACAGATGGCCCTCTCGAATCGACGGACAAACAACCGTTGGCTGGGCATCATTTAGATTGTGCGCCGTTCGGGGGGATATGATTGGGGTGATAAAGGGAAAAAACAGGAAAAAAAGTGAAATAATTTGCAAAAATTTTTCAAACCAAAAACAGGATTTGCAGCATGGGTTCAAGGGGGAAAGTTTTAGAAAGGATATGGGAAAAAGCACTGCTTTAGAAAATGGGGTTGTGGATGAGGAACACACTCCTTAGTGATTTTTAAAAGTTAAGTGTTTTTTTTTTAAAAATAGGTTAGACAGTCCGAGGGGGGTGTGAGTTGGACCTGATGGCTTAACCAGTGGCGATTTTGTACCTACCTAGCATGGGCCAGTAGGCAGTTGAGTGCTCTTCTTTCTTTAACTGCCACACCACATTGGGTATACAGGTCTCCCTCAACATTCAGTTTTACTTTGTGGGTTCAACATTGGGAAATTTCCCAAAACCGCCAAATCTATTCAGTTTCCCCCCCCTGCGAGTCCCTATACCCTCCACTGCCCCCGCAACTGGACCCACCCCTCCCACCATCATGTGGTGATGTTTTGTTTGTTCATTTTTTGCTATTAAACTGCAGTATAAATAATGAAAACCCCATTATGATGCATATGGAATGGTTTTTTTCCACATAAAAAACGGTGAATGGTTACTTTAAAACCACAGCAAAGAATAAAAATTTCTGCTCTCTAATAATACAATTTAGTAAAATAAAAAAAATATAAAAAAAATACAATATATTGAAAAAGGGAAAGTTGTACAAAATAGGGGAGTGGTTGACACCCCCCGGTCAGTGGGGCTTTGTTTTGTGGAGTAAACATTAGTCTCCCTGCTCAAATAAACATTTCACAAAATTCATTGTGTTTGTACTTGTAGATTGAGTGCGACGGAGTGGTAGAGGCAGGGTTGGGGCGCTTTTGGGCAGCGTTTGTGGCAGTGGTTGGGCAGTTTTTGGGCAGGGGTGAGGCAGCTGTTGAGGCAGCTGTTGGGCAGTGCTTGAGGCAGTGCTGGGGCAGTGAAAGAGGCAGCTGTTGAGGCAGGGGGGCAGTGTTGGGCGCGTTGGGGCAGCTTTTGAGGCCCGATTGAGGAGTTTTGAAGCAGCGATGGGGGGCAGTGGGTGAGGCAGCTGTTGAGGAAGCGATTGAGGCAGCTGTTGAGGCGCTGTTGAGGCAATTTTGAAGCAGCGACTGAGGCAGTGGTGGGAAGGTTTGAGGCATGGTTTTTAAATAACATACATGTTATTAAAAAAATAATACTGTTATTAATATGCTTTTATTTTTTAAAAACATAATGTTATTAAATACCACTGCTCAACCGTAAATTATTGTGAAAGTTTGGAAGAGCAGGGGACTAAGTTCACCCCGCATAAAACAAAGCCAAACACTGACGAGGTCAACCACCCCCTCGTATTTTTGTATATTTTCCTTTTTTCAATTAATCGTATTTTTTATTTTATTTTACTTTTGTTATTTTTAGGTAGCAGAAATTTTTGTTTCTTTGCTGTGTTCAAGATAAACACTGATGTCACCTTTAAATCCCTGTCCAATAGCCTTTCCCAAATATGCGTCATGAATGGGTTTACTTATTTATACTGTGTTTAATGAAAATAATGAACAAACAAAACACTCCCCACATGGTGGTGGGGGGGCTGGCTGCCAGTTCGGGGGTGGGGGAGGGAAAGTGGGACCCCAGTGGTTGGGGAAAAAGTGGTGGGGGCCCTTGGTGGAGCCCCGGGGTATTTAATAACATCATGTTATTAAAGAAAACATGTATTTTTTGTACAATTTACGACTTTTTTCATGTTTTTATATTGTTCATGGTTCAACAAGTTAAGGAAGCGTATTGTATTTATTTTTCCCTAGGGGGGAAAAACTAAAACCCAAAAATGAAATCAAGAAACCCAAAGTATTTTTCCCCTATGCCAAATCAAATCGAGAACAAGTTTTTATTGGGGCCCCCACTTAAACAAGATGGGTCCTACACAGATGACACAAGGAAAGAGTGACTACTCAGTCCCCAAAATGACCAATTTGTAGCAAGCCCCTAACCCAAATAGAGTCGAAGATCAAAATGAATTTTTTTGAAGAGCCAAAAAATTTGATTATCAAGCCCATCCCATTTTCCCGACGCCAAATGACTTCGAAAAGGCGATAAAAGAAAATCCCAGCCTCTGCCCCAGGGCCAATCTGGAACTCTGTGTTATCAAGAAGAAGAACCCCCATCAGGCTTTTCCTCCTAGGAGAGGGAGATGGAACGGGGTCGTCCCACGTTACTAAAAAAACAGACAAGCCCCATCCACAAAGGGGGGGGTAAAGCAACAGCAAGAATACAGACCAATAGCACTAAATCCCTATCATAAAAAACTTTGAAAGGGTCCCAAGAAGCAAAATCCCCCCCATCTAGAAAACCCCCTCAGTTACACAACCCCGGGCAACTGGGTTTAGAACAGGTCCTCCGTCTGTCTCAACTATTTGGGTCACTCGACAAGGGCCTAAATGCACTGAAGACAAAAAAAATGCAGATGTAAAAATATACGCTTTTCAAAGCCTTCGCAAGTGTGACCATGGCTAATAGCGCACAAAAAGCTGCTAAAGGAAAAAACAGGAAAAGTCGGGCGATGGGGTCTAAATTTTCCCCACAACAGAACACGAAGTATCGTCAACAAAAGTAAAGTCCGGGGGCAGCTACGGGGAAAAGCTCTGTTCCCCAAGGCCAGTACTCGCTCCCCTCTTGTTCCTCATCCCATTCCCATAGACAAGATGTCGCCACAGCACCCGGGCTTCCTTTGCAGAGACACCCGAATCTGCATGACAGTGTTTTCCCTTGCAGCATGCAAAGCTCCCGGGGACTCAACCAATCTTTCAGTGGGCTGCAGAAAAAAAATAGAAGTTCAACGATGAAAATTTCAAATTTCGATATGGGAAACAAGGGAAAAAAAAATTTTCAGAGTAAAAACAAAATTTTGGCCACAAAAAAGAGCGAAACACCCAAAGTCAAAGACCCGGGGGGTGTCATGTGGAGGATCTCACCCTTTAAGGACCATTACATTGTATCAATCGATCTGCTAGAAAATGACGGGTGGATAATGAAACCTTCAAAAAAAGGGGGGCCCAAACCTGATGACACTCTTCGGTCACTTTTTCTATTAGGCTGGAATATTTCTGCACACTAAAAGCACCTTTCAAGGCAGGTGAAATTTCCGACCTAGAAAAAGTACAGAGAATTTTCCGGCGCGCATAAGGAGATAAAAAACCTCAATTTTGGAGCGCTTGAGGTTCTAAACCTGTATTCCCGGAAAAAAGGAGGGGGAGTACATGATTATATACACCTGGAAAATCCTAGGGGGACTGTACCGAAAATTGCACACAAAATCACTATACAAACAAAAGACTTGGCATCATGCACCACCCCCCAATGAAAAGCGGGGGTCACTAGCAGTTAAAAAACCAAACAATAAGTGTCGGGGGCCCCAGACGTTCAACTGCCCCCCAGCCACATTAAAAGGGGGTTCCAACAAACCCCCGGGAGTCTTCAAACTGGCACTGGCAAGCACCCAAAGCAGTTCCGGATCGCCCCGGGGTTTGGGGTCGTACTTGGGTTTTCGTGCAGCCAGCAGCAAAAGCCCGGGTTTATCAGGCTCTGATCCCCCGGAGGCCTGGCAAAGACCCCCCGCGGGGCGTTGACCCCCCGGAACCTTTTCCAGGTTTAAAATAATTGGGGGACCAAACTTCACGGTTTTTAAAAATTCGCGAGGCTCTTTATCCCCTAACCCTCGCGAAGTTGAGGGAGATGTATCATATTCTAATAAATTTATTAAACTCACCTGGATTATTTTGTCTTCACCAAGGAAGTTTTGCATGAAAAGAAAGCACCATTAGCCTGGAAAAATAAATTAAGTGATGGTTTTCCCTTGTTTTTATCAATTTAAGTTATTTAAAAAAAATTTTTCAAATCAAAAAATTTTGGGACAAAGTGTGAATATTTAATAGTAATTTTTTAAGGGAAAATTTAAATAAAGTTTACAGCAAACAATGTAGCCCTCATTTTATTTTTATATACCGTATTTTTCATAGATAAACAAAATCAATGCTTACAGTATGAAAAAACTAAAACTGATATGGATAAAAAAGGGGGCATAAAATTTTTAAAAAATTTTAAAGTCAGCAAAGTAAAAAAACAAATGGGGATTTTAAAAAAAAAGTTAAGTGTAAATTTTGGAATCAAAAAATTTTACTGGAAAAACAAAGGAAGGGGTAGAGTTACATAAATGAAATGGCGAGTGTTCTCTTGGTATCAGCCCCAAAACTTGCCACTTCCCCCTTTTTAGTAGGATCACTCTAGGTAATAAGAATGGAGGAACCTGCAGAAGGCCCACTGGCCCTAAAAACAGGTCTTTTCAAAAAACCCCCCTACCCAAAAACTACCCCAAAAATTTTACCCCTGTACCCAAAGGCCCAATAAACCCCCCCTTCCCCTTGTTATTGTTCAATCTCTCTAAGCTACCCCAAAGGGCCCAGCCTCGATTACCCCCTTTAAAAATTTTTCCATGCATCCCAACCTGTTCAAAACCCGTATTACCCATTCCTTTCTAAATTAAATTTGCTGTTTAAACCTTGTGGCTTAGCGCTTCTTTTTTTATTATAATAATAATAAATCTAAATTTACCAACTTAAAATCCATTATTTCTGGTTCTTTCCCGTTTTGACACCCCCGGTACAGGGAACCCCGGCTTTTCGAATTTAATCCTTCCGTGACCTTGTTCTATGTCGATCAATTTTCCCATTTAAAATTTAAAGCAATTAATGTGTTTCCCGCCCTCAGGAGGGTGACAAAATAAAGCTAATTCAACCCAAAAGGGTTAGTTTTATACAATTTATTAATTGCATTAAAAAAATATTAATAACATGAAACATGATATTACTCTGAATAAAAAAATAGGCCCCTAAAATTTCCCAAATGTAGTGACGCCGGCAGCGGGAAAAGCATCCCCCCTTTACTCTCCCACTCCAGTATCTTCCCAGTCCATAAACCCCCCCTAGCTTGTGTTTAAATATGTTTGTGGTGAGGGTTTTCATATATGTAAACCCGGGGTGGCAAAAACAGATTTATGGGTGAAGACTGATCACAATGGTGTGGTGGGCCAGCTGCCTCACTCTCTTTGCTGTGCCTTTATTTTTTCTACCTTTTTCATAGTTCTAATTGCTTCCCGAGCATTTGCGATTGTACTGAATACTGTCTTTTTGGGTTGGGCTTTTGGTAAAAAAGAAATTTTACAACATAAAGAAAAATTATGCTCCCAAGGGGTCTGCTGTGGTCACCAGTGATGCGCCCCTCTTCTATAACCCTTTGGGTTGGCCTGAGATAGCCTGGTTAAAAGTACCTACGCGCCCCAGAGGGTTACCAATTTGATTTTGAAGTTTTTGGCACAAAAATAAAAAAAAAAAAAAAAAAAATGAGAAAGTCTAAAATGAAAAACATTATTTTTACATTATACTGTATTATAATTATTATTTTTTGTAGTACATTTTTTTAAAATTAGTTTTAATACATAGTATTTAAAAATCATTTTGTTATTAATTTGGGAAGGGACACAGACCCAATTCCCAGATCAAGAGCCACCCCCCACGTAAAAATAATAATACAACATAAGGAGAAACTTAAAAAAAGGCTGCCGATTTGACCCACCACACAAAACATTGGTAACCACACAATAATTTTCCCACCTGTCTGAAAATCATGCCTCACTGATAGGGGTTCTTTGCCCCAAATTATATTATATATTAAACACACATTGTAACCTTTGCAAAAAAAATAAATTTTTTTATTTTATTTATTTAAGGGAACCTTCTTGGGGGGGAAGTTCGCTCCTGAAATTTCCTTTCATATCCAGAAGCAAAAAATCGCCCCCCAAAAAGGCAGTTCGTTTTCTGAAAAATTTTCCGGTGGGGCCTGTAAGCCGGGGTTCCACTGTATTTATTAAATCCCCTTTGTTTTGTCAATCATCCATTACACACTTCAATGATTCTTCCCTCATTCTCTTCCCCCCTCTTCATGGGGGCCCTTTGGCGTGGGAAGAGGCTCGGGTCTGGGGAAATTTAGACCTGTCGGTCTTCCTCAAAAACCTAATTACCCCCCATTTCCCCTCCCCTACCCATCCTCCCCTTTTTCCTTTCCCTCCCCCTCCTCACCCCTCCCTTTTGCCCTTCCCTCTTTTTGGCCTTGGGTTTCCCCCACGGGCCCGGGGCTATTTCCTGGGTAGGGGAAAGGACCCCGGGGCCCACCCCATTCGTTGGGTTCTTGGCGGTGGCGTAGTTTGCCGGGAATCGGATTGCCTGGGGATGTCCCGATCCCTCTCCGGTACCCCGGGAGTAGTTTTGGGGTATCTTTCAGGCGAGGGGTGTATCTCTGGAAGCCACCTTCGGTTTCCGGGGGTGGGGGGCCAAAGGGGAGGTATGCTTTGTGGGGATATCCGGGCCGACCTCTTTTTTTGTCCACCGAGGTAGTGGGCAGTTTGGGGAGGTTCACCCCGGGATTGGGTTTCGGGCTTTTGGGGGTAGGGTTGGCAGGGGTTTCCCCATGCTGCATCTGCGTACTAGCGGTGCTGGGGTCCCTTGGGTGGGAGGGAGATTTCCGGCCCTTTATTCCCCTGGGAACTATTCCCCCCCGCTCCCCCCTTTTTTTTTTTATTTTTTTTCTTTTTTTTTTTTTAAAAAAAAAAAAAGCAAAGGAGTAACCTAACCTGGGAAACCCCAACCCTTGAACCCCTCCCCCGGGGCCCCTTCTTGATACGCACCCCATTCTGACCCTGCCTTGTGTTTAACCACTTTCGGACACTCCTGGCCCCCTGTCCCTCTTGTGGGTGTTTCCTCACCCGCTTCAGGTACCGGGGCTTCGACTGACCCCTTCAAATTTGTCTGAACCCCCTCCCTTGCCTAGGCTTCCAGCTTCTCCCTCTAGGGTACAGCAATTTTGTTCCCGCCCATTTCCCGGGGACCAACTCCGGTCCTTTTCCTAAACCCCAACGTAAATCTCCTGAGATGCCCCTTTTTTTCCTTCCCATTTACTCGGAAAACTGACACGTCAAGCACTCCTCTCCACGTCGGGTTTCGGCCCAACAATGGACTAAATTCTTTACTTAAGACCGACTTCTTCTGCCTACCTTTTGACCTATTTTGGGCAAAGCGCCCCCTGGCCATTTTGGGTTTTAGAGATTTTCATTTCACTTCAAAGCGGTACGCGCATTCCTGCCAAATGCTCCCCAACCATGATCTTTCTCTCCTTTCGAAAACGATACTACTCCTATCACTATTGAAAAAATTTTTCCCTTCAATTCTTGTAGGGGTTTACGTCATTCTGCCCCATACTTTGGCCCAAAACAAAATTTTCCGTCATTGGCAATGACATTTTTGAACAGCTGGAACTCCAGGACCCCCAATCCTAATTTTAGAATTTAGGGTCCTTCCCCCCCGGGGGCGGAGACGTTCCCTTTTTGCAATGTGGCTCGTTTAACTTTTGACACCCCGAAAAACCCCATCCTCTGTATATGTCGCAAACATCGGTTACAAGTTCGAAAGGTGATACCTACCCGCAAAAATGTAGAAATTGCGGGCGTTTTGGTACCCAGCGAAATATTGCGATCTAGGGCCCGAATGCCCAGTCTGTGGGCCGCGCCCATTCACACATTTTGCAGTCAACCTCCATTTGCCTTAATTGTAATGAAGCTCACCCTTCGACTCCCCCGTTGCCGGTCTATTTAAAATGAACGTGAAAATCCGTTGCCTCAAAGAGGCAAAAGGTCTCCCTTATGCTAGGGCTTACTCATCTCCGCCCCCAAGGGAGAACCCCGTGTTTTTTATTCTGTTTTTCCCAAAACACCCCCCCACTTCTGGGATCCCTCTTCTGTTTTACCCCTCCCATAGCCATCCGGCATCAAATTCCTTTTTCTGCCCTTTGGGCTCTGACGCCCCGACTACACTCAGTTGTTTCACATCTTCGCGCCCTTTCCCACAAGCCCCAGTTTTTGACAAGCCCCTCTACGACACCTAATACCAATCGCCCCTCTACTTCTCAGAAGCCCAAAAAAATCCAATTGCTCAAATCTTTTTGCCCCCCCCTTTCCCCTTCTTCCACCTCCCCTTTACCTTTCCGTCTCTTCCCTAGTTCTTCCCCCTTCTCTGGTCTTTTACAATTGGGATTCACCCTCCCCCCGTATATGCCTTCCCCCCCCCGTCCCCCCCCAAAGTTTCTCCCTCTCTGCCACCCCCCAGGTTTCTGCCTCTTTGTCCCCCCCCCACCTTCATCTCCAGTCCCCTTACACTTTTCCCCTCCCCCTCTACTTTGTACAGCCCTTACGTCCCAATCTTTACTCACCCTCCTCCTTCTTTTCCCCATATGGTTCCCTACATTTTTTGAATTCAGAAACACTTGAAGCCATTTCAGAATATATTGCAGAGACAAACCTTCAATGGACACTGATTACTTTTTTTCCTTCTCTTCCCCTCTCCCATCTTCACAACCCCATTCTTCGCACCGCTCCTTTCCTTCGCTACTTAAACGTCTTCCAATCCCCCACCGTTGATTTTCTAACCCCTCTAGTCCGTAGGTGTTTTACCTAAGACCCGGGTATTTTCTTCCGCCAACAGGCCTTTTTACAGGGGAAATCCGCGGCCTCGGGGGTAATTGGGGTGAGCTTAGTTTTTGCTTTCCAGGTTTTCCCCTTTTTGGGTGCTTGCTTACAAGAACCAAAATTACACTGGGCTTTTTTCCCCAAACCTATCTCAGGCTATAATTTTTGTTTCTTGGGATCCTTTCTCAGATGGGCCCTTTAATGAAAGTGCCCTTTTCAGCAATGATTTTCCCGTACTGTCAACTATTTGTCCATCCTCGCTGCATTACACTGCACCCCCGTACCACTTGAATAAGGGTTTACTATGTTCTTTATATCTCTCTCCTCTCGGCTTTTCTACCCCAGACTTTACCTTTCTTTTTTTATCCTTCCACCCCCCTTCTTTTTCTTGGTGATTTTAATGCCCACCTTTTTCCTCTGGGGGGGGGGTCCATTGTGATACGTGGCATCCGTTGGGGGGCTTTTTGCCTTCCCCCCCCTCCATGTTTTAAAATAGGGGTACTCCCACCTTTTGATCCTCGTACTATACTCTCTCTTGCTGATCTTCAGTCTGTTTCTTCCTCCAGCATAGACTTCCCCTGGTCTGTTCTCCCGGACTTACATGACAGCATCATTTTCCGATCATTTTTACTTCTCCTTCCTTTCACCACCTTTCTGTACCCTCGCGGCAATTTTATCGGGCAAATTGGGTTTTTACTCACACCCCCCGCTTTTCGTGAGGTTCCTTCTTCACCCCCTTGATGATAGTACACATCTTTCGACGTCGGGTTTTACCGCAGCTTTTATTCTTACCCCCCAAACCCCAGGCAGGATTCTCAGAAGTGCGTGCCTTGGTGGTTCCTGTTGTGCTCGTGCAGTCGTTTTAAACGGCTGATGGGGGAGGGCCCGGTACAATAAACCGCTGAAATTCTGATTTTAAAAAGAACGGCGATCGCTCGCCGTTATCCGTGAAAAAAAACGCACTTGTTGGGGAGGGCTATGTTTCCCCCCACACCTCTGCTCTTCTATGAGGCCAAAATCCGGAAAAAAGGGGAAATTGAGTGGGAAATCTCCTGACCCCGGCCCTGTTTTTAGGGTCGCTGGTGTTGATGTAGCAAACCCTCTCGACGTTGCCCTTGAATTGGCACACATCTGGTCCGTATTTCCTGAGGGCTCCACTTGCCCCTCTTTCTTTCCTCAAGTCTGCCAGGAGTTAGTACCCCCTTTGGGCTTTTCTTTCCAGAGAAGAAAAAGTATAATGTGCCTTTTACACTTCAAGTTAGAGGCAACGCTCTCAGCTTTCCAAACACGGCAGTGGGGCCTGAGACATTCATATTCGTAGTTTCAACATTTAATCGGTGCCCTTGTAGTCCTCTTACACCCCTCTTCCTTTTTTGGGCACAAAGGGGTTCTTCCCCAGCTGTGGAAATTGCCATTGTTCTCCCCTTTTTGCAAACCGGGGGGGTACAGGGCGATGCCTCCCACTATCGTTTTCCCCTCACTCTTACTTGCAGCTTGCAAAGTGATGGGAAAGTCTTGTAAAACGCGTTTAATGTGGTATTTTGGACACACAACGTCTCTCCGCTAGTCAAAATTGGCTTTCGTAAGGGTCGTTCTACCATAGACCCCTTAAACGCTTGGTATGTTGTTCGTAATGCTTTCGAATAATCATTAGTTATTGCCAATTTTTTTTACCTTGAGAAGGCATATGACCAACTTTGGGGTATAATTTTGGCCCCGGGGCCCCTTCCTTAGGCCTCCCCAGGGAAACTACCTCCTTTCCCAAGAACTTTTTAACTGACAGACATTTTCCGTGTTCGAAATCAATAATGTTTTTTTCCCCCGGGCTTCGCCGAGCTGAAGGTGTCCCTCAGGGATGTGTTCTAAGCACAACCTTTTTCTCCTTGCATAAAGTTTGGCCCCTTTTTCTTCCACCCAAATTTTGGGCTCACTATGTTGATGATTCGCTATTGCATGTGCGGCGTGCTGTCATCTTATTGCAGTTTTCTCCAGCATGCGGTCGACCGTGTTTCCACTTGGGCCCCCAGCATGGGGTTTTAAAATTTTTAAGTACCAAAAAATCACCAAATTATTTGCTGACACTCTTTTTATCTCCGATCATCCCTTTTTTCTTATGGCTCCCGTATCCCCGAAGTGATAAATCAGGTTTCTAGGCCTTCCTTTTACCGTAGGTTTCCTGGGAAAACCCCACATTCCTCTCGAAGGAATTGTCACAGCCGCAAACCTTCTTAAAACCCCTTTCTCATCTTTCCTGGGGGGCTGATCGTCGAACTCTGCTTCGCCTACATTCAGCCCTCTTTTATCGAAAACCAAATTTGGTGACCGATTTATTCCGGGCCTCTCCTGCTACTTTCTGCCTAACTCTACCATCACCAAGGATTACTTTGTGCCTTGGTGCTTTTCGCTCTTTTCCCTTTGAGAGCCTCTATGCAGAAACGAATGTTTCCCCTCCTTGTCGATCGCCCCTTGCCCCATTGCCTTCGCTTTTTGTACTCTCCACGATCACACAATCCTTCCATTTTATAGAATGGCACCCATATTGGGAAATTCTTTATTTGTTCGCCCCCCTGTTTGCTCCATCCCTTTTTTTCTTCGCCTACATTTACTCTTGTCTTCCCTTCAGTTACCACCTTTATAGTTCATGTAGCATCTCACTTTTTCCCCACCCCCCTGGGAAGTTCCAGCTGTTCGGGTCTGTTCTTCTCACCCCCTTCTCAAAACTCAACTGCCTACGGTGGCTTCCGCTCTCTTTTTCTTTATCACTTCCACTCCCCTTTTTCATTGCCACCGCTGTGACCGATGGCTCTAATCTTTTAACGGGTGGGTTTTGCAGCAGTGTTTCCGGACAGCGCGTTCGGGGGCATTTACTTCTTCAGCTAGCATTTTTACTGTGAATGTATGCCATCTTGAGCACTTTTTGTATCGCATCTTGCCTGGTCACACTTGTAGTAGTCCAGATCCCTTAGTGCTTACAGGCTATACGAAAATTTGATACATCTCATCCCCCCAGTTCTCCGTTTTCCAATTTGGGTAGCGTATCTCTCGAAGCATAAAGATATTATTTTTTGTTGGGGCCCGGTCATGTTGACGTACGGGCAATGAAAAGGCAGACACTGCTGCGCGGTCAGCATACTGATACCAATTTTCCCATAGAGGTGTTCCATTTCTGGACTATTTTGCTACAATGCTGCCCACCTTCTGCCCGTTGGCAAAAAATGTTGGTCAACTCTGCTTGGAACAAAATTCATTTTATTAAAAACCCGGATAGGTTTGGCCGTTTCTTTTCACAGTGCCGGGGTTGGGAACACTCTCTCCCTCTTCGCATTGGCCACACCGTTTTTCTACGGGTATCTCTGGGGAGGCCCCGTACCTTCTGTGAGCTGTCAAGTTCCCGTATCGATTAGCCATCTTCGTAGACTGCCCCCTCTATCAACAGACGCAGAATTTACCTCCCAACGCCGTCTTCGTTCTATACTCTCTTTTACCTTCCCTTCTGTGATGGACCCCCTTTAATCCTGACTTCCCTTGACTTTTTTGACGACTGATTTACTCCGCAAACTCTGATGTGAACCTTACGCACTCCCCTCGCCCTTTCGTCGTCCTTTTCTCCCTTTACCCTTTCACCATCCCCTGCTCCGCTGTTTTCCGAACCTATTACTCATCCACCCCCCTTTTGCCACCTTGCCCTCGCTTCCCTTTCCGGCCCTGCACCGTATAGCCCCTTTTGGCTTTGCGCTTCTTTTTGATTTTAATAAAAATACGCCCCCAAGAGTGGAGTCAGGCTCTAAGTCTATCTTATATGGAGTTCCTTATACAGAAATCATTTTATCATTCTTCTCGTATGTTTTCCAATGAGTATATCCCCCCTGTGTTTAGGGGACCAAAAGTGAGCGGGGATAATCTAAAGGAGGCCTCATGTGATGTAAGGCGTAAAATAATTTTGGGCTTCGTTTTTATACTTCCCGAAATAAATCCTAGTAATCTGTTAATTATTGTGCACACTTAGGCATGCTGTCTTGGAGTTAGATTTCTGCTTACCCTGACTCCCAAGTCTTTCACTTCTGTAATCAAGCTCTACTTTCCCCAGTTTATAAAATTTTGAGGGGTTTTTTCATTACCAAGGACTAGACTTTAACTTGGGCCACACTAAATTCATTTGCCATTTTTCAGACCAAGAAAATTTTTTCCAATCCTCCTGAAGCTCAGGTTTTTCCTCAGAATGAAAATAGGGCCCATTTTTTATCAAAATCTTCATGTCACTTTAAATTTCCCTTTATCGAGGTCATTTAAAGTCAATTTGAACAAGAGAGGGCCCCTAAAATGTCTTTGGAATGCCCCAGTGACTAAAACCCCATTCAATTTTCCCCATTAACCTTTTCAGGGTCGGCAGGCCCCCTCCCAAACTTGTTCTGGGTTGGAAATTTTTCGGAAAAAAAAAAAAAAAAAAAAATTCTTATGAAAGATAGAGAATCTTTTCCCAATCTAATGACACCAAAAGTATGAAATTTGATGGAAAACTTACAGAATTTGCTCTCGCGAAGTTAGTGGTCCGACGATGTTTACGCTCGGCGATTTCGCCCCCCTGACCCCATTATTAGTCCCAATTTCCCAAAGTACCCGCGACAAAAATTACCATTTCCTGAACTCCATTTTTTCTATCGAATGATACAAGAAACCCCCCATTTTCCGTTTCAACTAACCCAAAACGTGGGCAAAATTTTGGGAATTTTGTCAATTTTGACAAATTCAAAAGATGCCAAATTTTTGAATGGGGCCAGGGAAAAAAAAAGACAGACATTCCTGGGCCCCTAAAAAACTTCCTCTGATTATCACATCCCCAGGCCTCTGCTACATTTCTTTTGCTTTCCACTTTGAATTTTTATTCTCACAAAAAATAGAAGATTTATGTTATGCAGACTATTGCATTTGTGTAGAAATGGTATAAATAATATCAGCGCACTTGTGAAAGAATATTAGACTCACCAGTTGTCGTATATTGGATGCGTGGCATGATTTGTTTACCTTTGAACTTTGGCAAAAATCGAACATTTCTGCTACTTTGAGCTCAATTTCAAGGTACTTTCCATTGTGAAACCAATCAAAATCATCTCAATTTCCATGATATGTCTTCCATTCTATAAAATGAGACCAGGAAAACTATAATACAATCATAAATAGCATGCGAAAATGCACTGCAAAGTCGGTGTTTTAAACCAAAAACACAGTTTTTTTTTCATTATGCACTGTGTGCTGCAGGATTTTTTTTTTTTTTATACTGCACACACTGACCACAGACCCATTCTTTCATATGTAGGCCTACCAGCTTTCTCTCGCTAGATTTGAGGGCATTAGAATTTATGCATACTAGTATGGCACCAACCCTGAAAGGGTTAATGGAAACTGCTTTCTGTTGGTAAGCCATGCCTCTATCCATGCTAGAACTTTACCTACTATACCATGAGCTGCCACTTTTCTTAAGAGTCTCTTCTGAGGTACTCTATTGAAGGCTTTACTAAAATCCAAATAAACAATATCATATTCTTTATCACTGTCTACTGCCTCAAATGTTCTACTGAAGAATGTCAGTAAATTTGTCAGGTAGGAATGACCTTTTGTGAACCCATGCTGAGATTCATTAATCAAATTATGCTCTTCAAGGTGACTTCTAATAATATGAGCTATAATTGATTCTAATAATTTGCCTACTATAGACGTCAGGCTTATTGGACGGTAATTTGAAGGAATGGACTTATCTCGATTTGAATATAGGAACCACATTAGCCATCTTCCACATCTCTGGCACAACACATACTTTGGAAGATTGTCTTCCTTTTAGTCATAACACCAGGAGCACAAATAGGCACTCTCCATGCGCACTAGAGTTCAAAGGGACATGCGAGGCTCTAAGAAGACGAGTCTAGCTTCAATCTCACCCTTGTCTAGGTTTCTTACAAACAATGGAATCCATAATTTCCATTACTTTCTGGTTAACATTATGATTTGAGGGATTTCTGGGGGTTTCACTTTCTGCCCTGTTGGGGCATTAGAGAGAGGAAGAGCTGAAGGACTGAAGATAGACTGGCCTCAACACCAACTCTTAGCTGATTTTGATATGGTTATGACATTTCATCTCGTCTCAGGTCTACTTGAGCAACAGCCTTTCCCACAAACCATTCATTAGTCTTAACCCTTTGACTGTTGCAAGCCCCTTTCCTAAGAGATATATAGATAAGATTAAGTTTAATTTTGCCCAGGACTATGCACACCTGATGCCTTTGTCCCTGTGGTCTCCTTCCCAGGATGTCAAAAAAAGGTTCCTATGTTAATTCCCACTGTTTCAGATCTATGTACTGAATGACAAAACTTTCAGAGGAGCCCTCCTTATTTAAAGTGATCAATTCAAATCACATAAAGCACATTCTCGCAAGGTTCATGCTTACTGTACCCTCTAAGGTATCCGGCCAGGCATAAGCAAGACTATAAATTTGAGGGGCAAAGTGGTACCCAACCAAGTCTTCGGACTATAGAAGTGTTATGGTACAGCCACACAGTATAAATGTTATAAACAATCATGCCTATGCGACCCAACAGTATCTGTGAAGTCTAGGTCAGGGTGAGTAAAGTTGTATGACTCGCAAAGTACTAGAATCGGTAGGTTATTCAGTGCTTTAAACATGAAAAGCTGTTAATCAGTCAATATCCCAAACCCCTCCTTTAAAGTGCAGACATCATACTTCCTACATCCAGAACTCAAAGTCTAGCCAACCAGATTTCCTAAATCCCTTCACAAAATATTACCCTGCTCACACTCCAACAACTCATCAGGTCCCATAAACCATTCATCTCCATTCACTACTAAGTAACAGGCTTGCACATGCCTGCTGCATGTCCAAGCCCCTTGCACACACAACCTCTTTTACCCCCTCCCTCCATCCTTTATCATCACACTAGTGTATAATCAAACAATTTTAAACATTAGTAATGATGAAAGGGAAAATTATCCTATTATAGAAGGGTCCTGCTTTACAGCACTTTGCTTTACTGCTTTTCACTATTGCAGCAGTTTTCAATATAACCATTCTTCATTTATTAAGACTTCCTAAAATAAATATATTCACCACTTACTATAAGCTAAGGATGAAAATATTTTAAGGTAAGTAATGTGTGTATTGTATATGCATTTTTAAGGCCTGGCTTTATTGCTCACTTAGTATACGTATAATAGTGTAAACGTGAGTGAAAAATAGGCTATGATTCATTCTAGAGCTACGAACCTAACCTGCTGTATAAGTGGGGGCCCTCCGGTATTTAGGAAAACTTACAAATCAACATGCACTATCTTTACTTCTCTTTATTTCTTATTAATTCTCCCATTCCCTAGATACTGTATGACCCCTCAGGTTTAGCACTCCCCCATAAGTGAAATACTATACTGTAATGATCATAACTGAGGCATCTATGGAGACAGAGATGCCATATTTGAGGGCACTGCGTGTGAATATTATGCAGAGAATTTGTAGTTTGGAGATTAGGAGTTACAGGAATTACTAAAAGTATTATCCAGAGAGGTTATTGAAGTGGTTTGAACATTTAGAGAGGAAGCAAAATAGAATGACTTGAAAAGTGTATAAATCTGTAGTAGAGGGAAGGAAGGAAAGGGATAAAACAATGGAATGGGTTAAAAGAAGAGGTAATAAGAGTTATAACCACTTGAAATAATTTTTTTGTGACATTAAATACTAAATCTTAGCTCTGATTCTGTAGCTATAAACACTGCTGGGTTTGAAATATTGTATACCACAAATGTTATTTCAGCAAGCCAGTAATGTATTTCTAATAATTAATATTTTTGTACAGTATTTATTGAAATATAGATTTTGAGTCTTTTAGTTATTTCATAACCAGATAATTTTATCACACCATGTGTTCATTCAAGTAATGGGCAAACACATGAGGTAGTGAACCAAGATCCTGAGTACATGAAGGATGGAGACTTGAGCAGTGACTGTATTGGAAAAGTTTATGAAAAAAAGGTTAAATTAGTTTTCAGTGTTAAAAAGCACAAATGCTCACCCCTGGTCTATTTCTCATTTCTCTTGCTCTGTTAATTATCATCTGCTGCTCCCACATTTCAATCTGTTCTTGGCGCTGTAACTCCAATGTTGCTCCAGCTGGACCCTCTGGGGGAGGTGGGGATGCTAAAAGTCGAGCAAGTGTTGCACTTGCACCTCGAGCTAGCCAACCTGGCACCCACGGAACTTGCTGTATATATAGTATGTTGTAACGATAGAAAATTCCTGCAATCTGAAAGCATGTTTAAAATAAAAATCCACATCAAGACATAAATAATTATGAACATTATATAATTAGTGATATGCATAACTAGTAGTGCAAAAATGTCATGCATGTACACACACACACACACAAACATACCTCAATGGCAAATAATTTTTAAATTATTAAAAAGGAGCAATTAAAAAATGATAGACTATCTGGGAAAGCAACACAGTAACAAATAAACAAACTGGTTTTAGATCATCAAAATTATGCACATAAATTTTGCCAAATCTTTATGTAGTTTCAAAAATCCTATAAGAAATGCATTTCTAATAAGTACAGTAGTGTATTTAGATTCATTAAAACAATTTATATACAGTAACTCCCTATAATAGACTTCATTACAATGGAAAGATTTTTCTATTGGAGAGAAAAATGTGTTGCCATGGGCCTAGGTGTGTTGCCCTGAGCCAGGAGTGTGTTGCCGTGAGCCAGGGTGTGTTGCCGTGAGCCTGGGTGTGTTGCCCTGTGCCAGGGGTGTGTTGCCCTGTGCCAGGGGGTGTGTTGCCCTGAGCCAGGGGGTGTGTTGCCCTGAGCCAGGGGGTGTGTTGCCCCAAGCCAGGGGGTGTGTTGCCCCGAGCCAGGGGGTGTGTTGCCCCGAGCCAGGGGGTGTGTTGCCCCGAGCCAGGGGGTGTGTTGCCCCGAGCCAGGGGGTGTGTTGCCCTGAGCCAGGGGGTGTGTTGCCCTGAGCCACGGTGTGTGTTGCCCTGAGCCAGGGTGTGTGTTGCCTGGAGCCAGGGTGTGTGTTGCCCGGAGCCTGGGTGTGCGTTGCCCGGAGCCAGGGTGTGTTGCCTTGAGGCTGGGCATGTTGCCCTGAGCCTGGGCGTGTTGCCCTGAGCCTGGGCGTGTTGCCCTGAGCCTGGGCGTGTTGCCCTGAGCCTGGGCGTGTTGCCCTGAGCCTGGGCGTGTTGCCCTGAGCCTGGGCATGTTGCCCTGAGCCTGGGCATGTTGCCCTGAGCCTGGGCGTGTTGCCCTGAACCTGGGTGTGTTGCCGTGATGCAGGCTACTGCATTAATGAAGATAATTTGTCTATAATCACTAGTCACTCCATGTTGGACGTTTAATACACATCCAACTGGCCGTTTAATACGCGTCCCTCTGACCGTCTATTACATGTCCACTCAAAACTCTGACATTATATATACATTTATGGAGCATTATCCCCACAATACACCTTACAATATATGTATACAAATTATCTTCACATTAATGCAGTAGCCTGCATTACAGTTGCCATGAACCTTGGTGTGTTGTCAGTGATTCAGTCTGTTCACAGAATTTGTGCACTCTCTCTCTCTGTATTCTGGCAATTTCTTGAAGTTTCAAATTCACCATTCACTATGTACAAGCTAAGGACAAAAATATTTTAAGGTTAAGTTATGTGTGTACTGTACATTCATTTTACTTTCATATTTTTTTAAAACTAGTTCTATTGCACACTTAATATATGATAGTGTAAACATGTTGTCGGGCCTTTTTTTTTTTTTTTTTTTTTTTTCAACAAGTCGGTCGTCTCCCACCGAGGCAGGGTGACCCAAAAAAGAAAGAAAATCCCCAAAAAGAAAATACTTTCATCATCATTCAACACTTTCACCACACACACATTATCACTGCTTTTGCAGAGGTGCTCAGAATACAACAGTTTAGAAGCATATACGTATAAAGATACACAACATATCCCTCCAAACTGCCAATATCCCAAACCCCTCCTTTAAAGTGCAGGCATTGTACGTCAGGCCTTTATACGTATTTAAAAGTGAAAAAAATTGTTATTCACTTTACACTAGTAGCCTGGAACCTAACCCATTATATAATCAGGGTCCTCTGTATTTCTGTTACTCTGAGCCCAATTTCCAGCTACATACTTCCTCTCATGAACCAACGAAAATCATCTCTATATCAGCAGTATGTCTTCCATTCTATCAGTGATATCAAGAAACAGCAAATAAAACCATAAAAACATGCTAAAAAACACCCAGTGTTTTAAACAAAACACTGGGTCAGAGCATTGCTTTTTCTCATCATGCACTGCATGGGGCAGAATTTTTTTATTATGCACAAACTATGCAGACCCACTCTCTCACATTTAGGCCAAAATTTACTGCTCATAGCTTATCTAAGTGAGATGAGGTTATGACATAAAACTATGTGAAGGACCCTGGCCTCAATGGGACCCTGGCCTGAAAGGGTTAACATGAATCATGTTAAATGCTTTGCACTTAGCATGACTGCTGGTCTTTTCTCTCTGTCTCTTGAACATGTAAGATGACAGGTAAATCCTACAAGCTTCTACTTATATTAAGTATAAAATTATTTTTACTTTCCTATTACTGAAAAGGTCTTAATTCTAAAATATCTATTTTCCAAATTACAAGGCCTTGTGTAAAACTGGGCAGTAGGGGCAACAATCCCCAAACCATTAAGAGAACAGATTTTAACACAATATAATTTCATTTGCCTAATTTATCCATATCTTGCAAATGTTTTTACATCAGTTGGTATTTTACATGCGATTTTGCATCATCGGCAAAAATTCATCAAGTACATGTACTTTACTCCAGACTAGACATTCACAAAAATTGAGAATATTATTGGGATTTGCCAAAAGCATGCAGATATGACAGTTAGACGTCTCTAAACAGCAAATATTCCAAACCCCTCCTTCCGAGTAAAGACACTATTTCCCACCTCCAGGACTCAAGTCCAACTAACCTCTCTAGTTATACTGTTTAACCCTTTGAGGGTTCATCCCATAGTTCTACGGCTTTGAAGCCAGGTTCCAAGCTGTAGCACTACGTCATGAGCTCAGCTCAATTAGATAAGCTGTGAGTGGTAAATTTGGGCCTAGATATGAGAGAATGCATCTATGTGGTAAGTGTGCACCATATAAAACAAATCCTGCAGCACACAGCACAGTACATTTCAAAGTAGCAGAAATGTTCGTTTTTGACAATGTTCAGTAAACAAATGACGTCACGCAACCAATACATGTCGGCTGGTGGGTCTAATGTGCGTTCACAAATGAGCTGATATTATTTATACACTATTACAATATTGCATAACAGTAAATCTTCCATTTATTGGTGTGAATAAAAATTCATTGTGAATATAAAATCAAAATGGAATTCATCTGTAAAGCCTAGAAACATAACTAATAAACTGAGAAATGTTACCTTTATTGCCAGGAATGCCTGCATTGTTTATTCTGGACCCTATTTTGAAAATTGAATATTTTGAACTTTGTGTGAAATTGGCCAAATTACCAATTTCCGATCACTTTATTGGGTAGTTAAAATAGCTGACTGGGAGATTTCTTGTGCTCAATCGATAAAATAGATGTAATACTAGTGAAATAGCTATGCATTTGGTCGACTGGAATAATGTAAATGGCTTAATATGGGAGTCAAAGCGGGCAAAATCACCAATGCGTAAAAATCGCTGACGCAGGAAAATTCACAAGAGCGCAATTTCGTCAATTTCCCATAAAATTTCATACTTTTTGTTTTATTACCTTCAGGAAAAGATTCTCTACCATTTTTCATAAGAAAAATTAACAAATTTTTTTTTTTAAATTCTTGGACCCTGTGGACAATTTTCAGATCGGGGGTCTGGACCCTGAAAGGGTTAAATAAATTCCATTGCATTTGGTTAAGGTAATTTGAACTTTGTATAACTTGTAAGCCATTTCCCTGAAGAAAACTCACCATCAGTGATAATATAAAATTAAGTTATTTTTGACAGCTAATTCCTTCCATGCCTCTTTATGTACTCGTTACATAATTATCACCTAATTACATCTTTCACTCATTTTATTGTATATACAATATTATAAAAATTTTCCTCAAAGGATAACTGACTTATCAGTAAATGGATAAATGACAAGTAAACAACAACAACAAAAACCACTTACAATGCCTGAAAAAGCTGATATTGCTGTTGCAGCTGATGTAGAACACACTTGTAATCCCAATAAATATGTGAGAGTTTTCCCAGTGATTGGGATACCTAAGACGCTCGTCTGGGCTACTCGTGGAATATCAAACAGATAGTTTACAAACAATGGAAATATAACACCATATCTGAAAAGTCAAAACAGGAAATAACATTTACTACATAACAGATTAAATTACAGTTTTACTGTTTACATAAATTTCTTGATCTCCAGAACAATTTGCATCTGTATATATTCACACACACAAAAGTGTGATGATTATAAAATATTAGTTACTCAAGGCCAGTAAGACTTACAAAACTACAGAAATAACAGACTCTTAAAAATCTTAAATCATGATAAAACTTGCACAAAAAAGTTTGTTATATCTGAATATACTGTCATTTTTCCATGTACAGTATAGTACAAAACATTTTATTATATTTTGTGAATACAAGCACTGTCTTACATCTACCACAAGAACTTATTACACATAATTTTCCTATAAATTTATAGAAACATCATTAGATGTGGATTGTTCACATATTTAAAGTGCATTAAATATTTCTCATCTCTACCCAATATACCACTATCAAAGTGATCATGGGTATATAAAGAAATGTCAGAGACCACTTACAGAAAGTCATAAGGGTGGCTTGATAGCTCCTCTGGAAATGTTCTCCAAAGGTTTAAAAAACATTTATGTCAAAATTCATATTTAGAACAGGCAGCCATCCACTTACGATAAGGAAAGTGACTGACTATCGTGCAAAACCTAGAGGTTATAAAGGGATTATCTTGAGCAACTACTGTAGCATTTTCCACACAAATACTGTCTTCCTCTCTCTCTCTACATCTGTGACAGTGATACTGTACCTGACCTAAGAATGTGTGCAAAGGAAAATACAGTATTGGCAATCAGGAAAGGCTACTCCCAGTCTCGTCTATGACTTCTTGACAAAATAAGAGAACAGAGCAAGACAACTCATCTCTTGCCTGAACCAAACCTGAACAAATCTGTCATTTCAGCAGAGCCCTCAACACCGAAGGAATGTGTGTGGCCTTACTGTTATGTATAAGGCCAATGTTGTCAAGGTACCACATATGACTAATACCAGAGAGAGCAAAAAGTGAGCTTTTATAAAACAAGATGGGCAGCAAACAGCAACTACACTATGACTGTGCCTTTCCCAAGAACATCACTTCATCTGAGATCACTTTATTCCTAGGATGGCTTAAATCTGGAAGATGCTCATAATGCATAATGACATCAATGAAATAAAGTCAGTAACAAGTGAAATCACTGGTCCACAGATGGCTCCAACTTCTGTGTTAATGTTAAACAATTAAGTTCAAACAAACATTTTCTATTGCTAAGCAGAGTACATTATTGGTAATAAATAATGAAGCTCAAACATTTATGTAACAGAGTACAGTGGACCCCCGGTTAACGATATTTTTTCATTCCAGATGTTCGTTCAGGTGCCAGTACTGACCGAATTTGTTCACATAAGGAATATTGTGAAGTAGATTAGTCCATTTCAGACCCCCAAACATACACGTACAAACGCACTTACATAAATACACTTACATAACTGGTCGCATTGGGAGGTGATCGTTAAGCGGGGGTCCACTGTACATGTATTTGTGTTCAACAATAAAGCTGAAGCATAGCTCGGATAAGTTTATTTTGGGATGGAATTAAAAATGAAAATTCTAACATGCAATTTTTTTATACTTTACAAACAGAGGTGTTTTTCTCTTAATTGTATTTGTAAAAGAAAACTAAAATGAATTAGTGGGCCCACTGATACTTCAGCCAAGGTTTGACAAACATGCAGTAATCCTCAGTCTCAAAAAAAAAAAAAAAAAAAATGTATCAGTATTACCAATTATTCCCATTTAAAGCACTGTTATAAATCCCTTATTATCTTTTTCTTCACAATCTTACCCAATTTTCCCATTACTCCCAATTTACAAATATTAAATTAATGTTCCTATTACATTATTGTGCAATTCCTTGTACCATCTTTTACTAGCTAGTACCAACTACCTCGTATACTATTTCTTTTTGTGCTATTAATTGCTCAAATTTTATGCTATAAGGCAAATCTTACTCCCAAATTTACTATCATAGTTACTATCTATCCATTTAATTTTGTTTACTACTACTTAATTTAGTCCCTTTATATACAGTAGAACCTCTACTTTCGAGTTTAAGCCGTTTCATGACCTTGCTCGCAAGTGGATTTGCTCGTTTGCAGAGTCAATTTTTCTCATTTAAATTACAATTGAAATGCAATTAATCCGTTCCAGTGGAATTCTGTACTTCAATAATTTTGCTACTATCAACCTTACGGCTTATTTATCTATCTCACGTGATCTAATATGACATAATAAACAATATAAATAACATAGAAACCTGCTATATACTCTAAAATGAATAAAATATGTAATTCATGTAGTGGTATGGGTGGTGTCAGCAGTGGACAACAGTTTGTCTGGAGACCAGACAAAATACCTCTTGAATAATTTCGCTAATATCATCTATACGGCTTATTTATCTATCACAGTTCATCTAATATGACATAACAAACAATATAAATAACACAGAAACCTGATACTATATCATAGCTAAATTTAAATCAAAAGACCTGCAAAAACCCCTCACAGTTATAAACATCTACAGAGTACCACATTCCAACATTTACCACTTTAGTGAAAAATTAGGAAACTTGACAACTGATGCACATATGAACAAAGACAACCTGCTGCTAACAGGAGATTTCAACATAAATCTACTACATGACCAGGACCCACAAGTGACTGAATTCACAAACACTATGAGCAACTGCTTGTTGCTACCAACAATATCTAAACCTACAAGAATCTCCAAGACCAGTTTCTCTTTAACCCGTAAACGGTACAAACATATATATATGTTTTTTCAACATTTGAAAGTATGTAAAAAAAGTAGATCTTTTTTTTTTGTTACATTTGAAAATATGTAAAAAAAACGTAGATCTACGTACTTTTGTAGCACTACACATGTGAACGTAGATCTGCTTGGACTGTTTACGGGTTAATAGACCACATCTGGACTAACACCATATCCCCTTTAAAATCAGGCATAATCACAGACAACACCATAGACCACTACCCAACCTCTTTCATAACCAAGCTAGGTAAATTGCCCCAAGACATTACTAAAGTTACCTTCAGACTACATAACGAGACAGCTGTAAATAACTTTATAGCAGCTATGAATAACATCAACTTGCAAAATGAGCTTGAAACATATACAGATATGAATGAATGTATAAATAATTTTCTAAAAAATGCTCATTACCTCTATAACAAACATTGCCCTAAAAAACTAAACAGATCACAGCTAAGAGACTGAATAGTCCCTGGCTAACACCCAGCATCCTTAAATCCATTAACACAAAGCACCAATATGAAAAACAGTACAGAATGGGTTAAATAACTAGAGACCAATCAAAACGTTACTCGTCAGCTCTTACCAGCCTCATAAGAAGGTCTAAAAAATTGTATTATGAAAACAGATTACAAAACAACAAAGGTAATATGAAAAAGACCTGGAAAACTATCTGAAATTCTTGGAACTAAAAAGATATCCAAAAACAAAAATCAAATTAACAAAATCAGATGAACCCCTACTCCCACCAACTGAAACAGCAGACAGACTCAATGTTTTCTTCTCCACCATAGGAAAGAACCTAGCAAGCAAAATCCCAAACTCAAACAACCGTCCATCAGATTACCTCACGAGCACCTACCCAAACACACTATTCCTAGCTCCAACCAACCCAACAGAAGTCTCGCTCATCATTAACACCCTTAAAAACAAGGCAGGAGACATAAACAACTTGCCAACTTTTATGTACAAAAAAGCTTCTCAAGTATTCTCACCAATTATTGCAACACTCTTCAACAAATCCATTGAATCCTCCACCTTCCCAACAATTCTCAAAATAGTGAGGGTCACTCCGATACACAAAGGAGGTGACCAAGCTTACTTGAATAACTAGACCAATATCTAATTTACCACTCCTCTCTAAAATCTTTGAAAAATTAATTCATAGACGGATCTATTCCTACCTCATCTCACATAACACACTAAACCCCTGTCAGTTTGGATTTAGGAATCATAAAAGCACAAATGATGCTATCATACACATGCTAGAACTAATAATACCACTCTCGAAAAGAAAGAAGTCCTGCTGGGAATTTTCATTGATTTATGTAAAGCTTTTGATACAGTTGACCATGAACTGCTGTACACTAAATTAACACACTATGGTATAAGGGGCCACTCCCTCAACTACCTGAAGTCATACCTTAGTAACAGAAGCCAATAGGTGTACACAAATGGTGCAAATTCTTCCACACAACCAATCACAATAGGAGTCCCACAGGGAAGTGTCCTTGGACCACTCCTCTTTCTCATCTACATCAATGACCTACTGAATTCATCACAGCTACTCAAACCCATATTATTTGCAGATGACACTAAATATGTCTTCTCTCACCCAAACTCAGTCATACTCGCCAACGCAGTCAATGCCGAATTGCAGAAAATATCTGCCTGGATGATGACTAATAAACAAACTGAATACTGACAAAACCTACTTCATTCAGTTTGGAAACAAAGCTGCAAATGTTTCACTTAACGTAACGCTAAACTGATCACCCGTCACAAGACTCGTGGAAGGAAAATTCCTAGGAATCCACTTGGACAGTAGCCTCAAGTTCCAGACACATATACAACAAATAACCAAGAAAATCTCCAAGACTGTAGGCATACTATCTAAGATATGAAACTATGTTCCACAATCAGCTCTCCTTGCACTGTATCATTCACTCATCTACCCTTATCTCACATGTGGAATTTGTGCATGGGGATCAACAACACTAAATCATCTAAGATCACTAATAACCCAGCAAAAGGCAGCAGCCAGAATGATAAATTCCCACTCCCGACAGCATACTCCTCCAATATTCAAAAGTCTAAATCTGCTCACCATTAAGAACATTCATATTTATTCATGGGCCTATTAAATACATAGAACAATACACTCAAACTTTTCCTCACCAATCTTAACCCTTTCAGGGTCCGTCCCGTAGATCTACGGCTTTACGTTCAGGGTCCAAACCGTAGATCTACGCCATGAGCTCAGCTCACTCTGATAAACTGTGAGTGGTACATTTGGGCCTAGATATGAAGATACATTTTAGTGATTGTGACCACATAAAACAGATCCTGCAACCACGCGTATAATGAAGAAAACAATGAAATCATGATTTTTCGATTAAAACAGCAACTTTGCAGGATTTCTTGCGTATCTTTTTAGTTGTATTGCGATTTTGATCTCATTTGAAGAATGGAAGACATATTACATATGAGATGATTTATTGTTTTTGCACTGGCAAATAGTCGATACTGGCCAAAGTAGCCGGAATGCAAAAATATTGCCTGATTTTCAAATAAACAAACGACTACTACAACTAACTTCATCTCAGTTTGGAAATACATCTCAAATATGTTACTTATACAATATTACGTAATTGCATAACCGTCAAATCTCTTTTGGTGGAATAAAATTCTAGGAATCACATCTGGACATTGTAAGCCTCAAGAATCCATGAACAAATAATATTATCAAATGCCACAGTAATCTCCTATTTGAATTGGCATATATTAAGATTTGAAACTATGTCCACAATACACTCTCCTCATTTAGTATCATTCACTATCATTACCTGTCTCAATCGATGAAAGATAATTGTGTGCAAGTGGGGAATAACAACACTAAATGATAAGAAATGCCACTAAATAACGCTGACACATCAAAATGGAGAGCCAGAATGTCAATTTCCCAATTCGACACTATTCTTCATATTCAAAAAGTCTCTAAATCGCTCACCATTAAAAAATTACAATTTTTTTTCTTTAAATTCATTGAACACTGGTCACTCAGATTTGCCTTGACCCTGAAAGGGTTAACAGGACACACGACCATAACACAAGACACAGATCTCTTTTTGATGTACCCCATGTCCATATCACACTGTGTAAAAACTCTATGCACATAAGGGGGCCCCAAAATTTGGAATTCATTACCAGAAAATACTAAAGTAACCCGGTCTGAAAATCAATTTAAGACTTCTCAAAAGCCACTTAATCACCCTAGACTAAATACTCAATACTCAATATTTAACATTACCAATAAATCTACCAATTACCTAAATCTTAAAACTTAAAGACTAAACAACCAAGCTCATATACTGACAAATTACCACATAGAAGTATACATACCTGCCAAAAGCAGTATTGCCCTTCACCAAATTGTAGCAGTCTCATACTGGAAACTACTCTTGAATCATGTTTCATAAAAAGCATTTTTGAATACATGAATATATCTTTTGGTTTGTATAAATTAGATTCACTTATAATTAATAGAACTACTGTACAACTATGATAATTTCTTTAGTGATAAATGGTCAGTAAGCCATTAAATTAAGTCAACCCATAATGCCTAGGCATAATAGAGGCTCTCTTTGCACTGCAACCCATTATTGTAAAAATACAATCTCAATGAACTTCTTACAAAGAAATAAATGAATCTGAATTTGAATTTATATGGGGAATCACATACTGTGCTCTTGGGGGATTCTAAAGAAAAGTAGGAAAGGTTAGTGGACAAGTTTGGGAGGGTGTGTAAAGGTAGAAAGTTGCAAGTGAACATAGATAAGAGTAAGGTGATGAGGGTAGTAAACAATATATGCATATAAAGAACAACTGGATATCACAGTGGAGGGAGGAAGTATGGAAGAAGTGAATGTTTACAGATATTTGGGAGCTGACTTGTCAGCAGATGGGTTTATGAAAGATGAGGTTAACCATAGAATTGATGAAGGAAAAAAGGTGAGTGGTGTGTTGATGTATCTGTGGGGACAAGAGGCAAAGAAGGGAATGTACAAGAGTATAGTGGTACCAAGACACTTATATGGGTGTGAAGCATGGGCTGTAAATGCTGCAGCGAGGAGGCGGCTGGAGGCAGTGGAGATGTCATGCTTAAGGGCAATGTGTGGTGTAAATATGCAGAAAATTCGGAGTGTGGAAATTAGGAGAAGGTGTGGAGTTACTAAAAGTATTAGTCAGAGGGGTGAAGAGGGGCTGTGGAGGTGGTTTGGTCATTTAGAGAGAATGGAACAAAGTAGAATGACTTGGAGAGCATATAAATCTGTTGGGGAAGGAAGACAAGATGGGGGTCATCCCCAAAAAGGTTGGAGGGAGGGGGTAAAGGAGGTCTTGTGGGCGAGGGGCTTGGACTTCCAGCAAGCGTGTGTGAGCGTGTTAGATAAAAGTAAATGGAGACGAATGGTTCTGGAGACCTGACAAGCTGCTGGAATGAGCAGGGTAATATTTTGTGAAGGGATTCAGGGAAACCGGTTAGCCAGACTTGAGTCCTGGAAATAGGAAGTATACAATGCCAACACTTTAAAGGAGGGGTTGGGATACTGGCAGTTTGGAGGGACGTCTAAGCTGTCGTATCTGAGCGCCTCTGCAAAGACAGTGTTTATGTATGAGTGAGTGATGGTGAAAGTGTTGAATGAAAATGAAAGTTTTTTTTCTTTCTTTTTGGGTCACCCTGCCTTGGTGGGAAATGGCCGATGTGTTAAAAAATATATATATATATACATGTAGTTTCTTTTTGTAATTTGCTTTGGTTATAAACTCCACTGAAAAACTAAATTGCATTTTGTAAGTTAAACAGTTAATGTTTTTTCAATCTTATTGAATTGTATTTAGCTTTCATATACAGTAGACAGTCATTTAACATGGTAGTATGTTCCTGAAAACACCGTGTTAGGTAAAAACTGTGTTAGATGAACTGAAGAACTTACAGGAGAAATAGGGTTACGTTCCCGAGAGCCCCAAAAAAGCCAAACCTTTTTTTAGGCCTCCACATCTTACAAAAATAAAAGTGAATATGTAACTGTAGTACATTGTTGTGATGTATTATGTTTTTACTGCTTAAGACTACAAATGTAACAGAAATAATAGTATTTCTTACCTTAAATTGTGGGTGCTGGTGTTTGTGGATGATTGTGAAGAGTGGAGATTTATGCTGTGGCCCTACTGGGCTGAGGTACATGGTAGAGGTTCTGGTACTGAAGCTGATGGTTGTACTGGAGTGTCTAAGTCATTCAGTCAGTCAAGTTATTAAGTCAGTCAAGCGATTCAGTAAGTCAGTCAAGTCGTTCAGTAAGTCAGTCAAATCAGTCAGGAACTCAGTCAAATCATTCAGGAAGTCGGTCATTCAGTAAGTCAGTCATTCAGTCAGTCGGTCATTCCGTAATTCAGTCACTCAGTAAGTCAATCAATCACACAAACTTATGTTTACCTCTTTTTTATGTGTACAAAGTAACACTGCATTATGGCTACAGGATGTCTTGTCTAATATCTTTGTTTCATAAGAACATAAGAAAGGAGGAACACTTTTAATTCTAAGACTTAAATGCTTACACCTTTTCTTGCCACTTTGAGCAACACTGGTATGCCTACTGGGTGTCATGACTGTTTGGCAGATACAAGATATAGCAATTAAAAGATCAAAACACAATTCACAATCATAAGCTTGTAGCAGAGAAAGTTGGACTGGACACTTATGAAGTACGAATGCTGGGATGGTGGGGTGGTGTCGGGGTGGCTGGGGACGGTGGGAGGTCTCCCCCGCTGATCCACAACAACGCGGCCACTTGAGGAAAAGGGAATTTTTTTTCCTTCCCGCAAACTGAACCGTGTTAAATTCATCTTACGACATGTTACATAAAATTGTGCCACAATCCTTCAATCGTGCTATACCCAAATCGTGCCAAATAAACTCGTACTAAATGACGGCCTACTGTAAAATGAAACCAAGCTTTTACCGAGATTTTAATCATATCTTTAGGAAAGATGAGGAAAGAATGAAAGATGGAGTTACTGAAAATTTTACATGTTTCAGGATTCTGCAACCAAGGAAAGGTAAAAAAAAAAACACTCTTCAATCTCACTCACCTTACACAAGCAACTAACTTCCTTGGCACTACCTCATCTTGCTCACAAAAGCAGCATTACAGTTTTCTGGCTAAAATTCCTACATACATCAAATTCCTCTATTGTTTCTGCAAGTAATTAGTATGTATATACAGTGGACCTTCGGTTATCGGCCGTTCCGGATATCGGGCAATTCGGTTTTTGCCCGAAATTCTATCCCGGTTATTGGCCGTTATTTCAGAGATTGGCTATATTGGTCACGTAATAAATCACTCGAGCGCATTAAATGTCTTATTTTAGGTCAATACGTATAGACATATTCATTAATCCATCTATGATATTTTCTTCAAAATTATACAAGAAACATGTTACATAGCATATAGTATATAAACATAGCATATAAACATGCAATGTTTATATGTTATCAAGTGGAGAATCGGGTGGAAAGTAAACATTACGTTTTCTATGATTCAGCATTAGAGAAAACTGTGACTCTTATGTCTCGCCCAGTAACCGCCCTCCATATGAGTTTGTTTACAATTCTAGGCACGACTTATTCATTACTTCTCCCTTTGTTTATGACGACATTTAAAGGTAGTTGTTAGTAACGATTAAACTCAGTGAACATGGTAATAATATGGCTGTGTAGTGTAGCCCAGGAGGGCTACACTACACAGAGGGGAGAGGGAGTTGGGGGAGTCCCATCTCCCTCTCTCCTCCTGCCTTCTTCAATACACCAACAAGTGTCTTCAATAAAGGTATGTAATGTTCATTTATCATTAAAATTTGTGCTTTATATCTATTTCTCATTGTTTTCTGTATGTAAAACTATAGTTAATCTTTAAAAAATGTATTTTTTGTTAATATTTTTGGGTGTCTGAAACGGATTAATTGGATTTACATTTATGCTTATGGGAAATATTATTTCGGTTTTCGGCCATTCGCTTTTAGACCGACCTGGAATGGATTACAGCCGATAACCGAGGGTCCACTGTATTGCACTCGTGGACCCTCGGTTATCGGCCGTTCCGCTTATCAGCCAACTCACTTATCGGCCGTTCCGCTTATCAGCCAACTCACTTATCGGCCGGTTATTCGGCTTTAGGTTATCAGCTGTTATTTCGCTTATCGGCCGTATGGGATGCGTTAACCCACTGCTGCCAGCCGCTTGCATCAGTCTGGCTGTGTCTCTGGATGAGTGAGGAAGCGTCTGCTCATTCATACAAACATTTTGCTATAATCCATTGTTTTTTGTGGTTATTGATTGAGTGCGACTGTGAAATAAGCAACCATGGGCCCAAATAAAGTCCCTAGTAAAGTTCCTTTGGTAAAGAAAGCGAGAAACATGATGAAATTTAAGTTGTTGAAAAGTATGAGAGTGAAGGAGGAAGAGAGAGGGGAGAATGTGCCTTCTTCAGTGATTCTATGATATGTACGATATTAAAGCAGCAGGAGTCAATAAAGGCTATAGCGTCAGCCAGTGATAAAGTGTAGCACGTAAGTTAAACGATTAAGCGATAAAGACGACGAAACTTAACTCCTCCAATGTTGTTAGAGGTATATAGAACTACTGACAACACCGCCGCCCTGCCTATCTTCTATCGCCCTAAACCAGCATCTCCTCCAAAGTACAATAAGTGTAAATATTTCTTATTTATAAAGTGTAAATAATTCTTATTTATAAATTACACACACTGTGTGAATGGTGGTGGTAGCTCTGCTGCTGCCCACTACCACTAATATGTACGGCTTCTGCTCTCAGTGGCCCTTATAAACCCAACAACAACAACACATCACTAGCCACACACATAATGACATACGTTATTCATTCCAGAGTATACATCATGTTTCTTTGTTATTAATATTGTTTATTATGTCATATTAGATGAATTGTGATAGATAAATAAGCCAGAGTTGATAAAAATAGCATCATATTTAAGCCTCCCTTGCCATTTTGTATATGCCAACAAGACTCTTCATTACAGGTAAAAGTGATTTAAATGTTCATTTATCCATTTTATTTGTCATTTTATTTAGTTCTCATTTTTTCTGTATGTAAAACTATAGTTAATTTTTAATAAATGTATTTTTGTTAATATTTTTGGGTGTCTGAAACAGATTAATTGGATTTACATTAATTTTTATGGGAAATATTATTACGGTTATCGGCCATTTTGCTTTTAGGCCGTCCTTCTGGAACAGATTACAGCTGATAACCAAGGGTCCGCTGTACTTTAGTATGTCTTATCTAAATTATTATATTTAAAGCCTGTGCCACAAAAAATTATTAAAACTACTAAGATATGACTAGTTTATTAACAAGTAAAAGAGGGTGAAGACAAATTAAAGTCAAGTTACATAAAACATC
This sequence comes from Cherax quadricarinatus, assembly GCF_026875155.1. Classification (NCBI taxonomy): domain Eukaryota; kingdom Metazoa; phylum Arthropoda; class Malacostraca; order Decapoda; family Parastacidae; genus Cherax; species Cherax quadricarinatus. Next base: position 49,369,339 of record NC_069422.1, read on the forward strand.
TGGCAACACACTCACGGTCCTGGAGGAAGATATCCGCCTGAGTGTAGGTCTACTGAAAACCACTGTAGTGTTAATATAGTCAGGACTTCTAACACTGTTGTGAGGGCCTGCGACGCAACCAGACATGAAGCAAACTTGTGGGAACCATACCGGCGCTCAAATACTCTGGGATAAATAAAAAATATAAGCAAAATAAATAAATTATAAACATTGCATACTGCTTAGACAACTGTTTGCCATGCAAAATGGTATGGTGCCAAAGAGAAAACTTCTATGCATCATATTAGTATTGTAATTCCATGCTAACCCCTTAGGCTCTTGCCAATACATACTGGTATTAAATTTCTTAAGCAATGCCAGCACCCCTTGTGGCAGTGGCTAGTGAAAGAGTGAGGTAGGCAGTACCAGTGCCAGACCCAGTTATGAGCCATACTCCACACATCATATTCCAAGGAACCCAGGTTGTATCCACTAGCCCCATACAACCAGCTGAAAATATCCAGCAACCATCACCAGACCACATCTGACACTGACAGGAGGAAGCACATTTTGTGTTGAATCCCCATCAATTTGAAGACACTCTGTGACAATAATGCTTATGCCACTTTAAGCATAACATTGCAGAATACTAGTTAACTAACTGCCTTGTATGAACCCTGTCATTCAGTGGTCTCCCCATCAACAGATTTATCCTGCTGCTATGTATGCTACACTTCTCAGACGAAACTAGGACCAAGAAGTGACATGTTATACAAGATTAGGGGTATTTTTATGCACAGCATCTCAAACAAAAATTTCAGGAGTATTTTTATCCCTTCAGGAATCTTGTCATCGATGAATCTTTGATTCTGCTCAAAGGCAGACTGTTGTTTAAGCAATATACAGCAAGAGGAAACACTTTGGTCATGTGCAATTGTGAAACTGGCTTCATATTGAACCTCACTGTGTACACAAGCAGCAAAACATTGGAAGATATACCAGGAAATTATTGGGAAGCTCAGGTGATGTAGTAAGAAAAATGAGAGGCATATATCATACATAGATAAATGGCACACAAACCCCTTGCTCAATGATTTTTCTGCATGTGAACATGACTGTTGTGTGTGGTACATTGCATGGAACATGTAAACATATGCCCAGGCTCAATGTAGGTATTAGTACTGGTGAAGTGCAGGTGTTTCATGCCATTTCAGCGGCATGACAAACGTGATTTGATGCTGTCGACATCAATCCACCAGCGCAAAATGAAAGAAACAAGAACAGCAAATAGGATGCCAACGAACCTATTATAAGACCAGCTCCTGTCACAGATTACACCACCAATATACATTTGGTGGACAAAAGTGATATGCAGGATGAGTTTGCTGATTGTGTCTGAAAGAACAACAAGAGGTAAATGAAACTTTTCTTCCATCTTGTGGATACTGCAATGCTGAAGGCATGCAATATGTACCAGATCAAACCTGGCAAAAACAGAGTGCGTTACACCCACTTCTGTTAGTCCTCAGACAAATAATACAGAAATACCAAGTGAGCACCTGCATAACACATGCACCACCATAGTGATCACTAAATACCCTCTTCGTTATCACTTTTTGCTACAGACAAGAAGAAATGGGCTCAGAAGAGATGTTATGTCTATGCACACACAACAAGGCACCCAGCAAAGTGCAGGGACACGTACTTTATGTGTACAGAGTAAAACATCGCTGTGTATGGAGCCATGTTTCCGGGACTTCCACAGACTGCAGCAGTTCTAGGAACATGACCAGTGCCTGTAAATATGTGTATACATTTTAGAAAAGTACTAATGTGAAGGATTTGGACGTGTGTGTGTTTATGTTATGCATAAGAATTTTGTAAACAATATACCGATGACACTGTTAGTGCAGGTGTTGTGTTTTATACGTAGTGTAGCCACATGTATACTGTGCATGATTTGGGTCTTGTGTACCACAACAGTTTCTGGAAAAAGTAAAAAATTAGAAAACCCCAGAAAAAATGTAAAAAAATAATAAAATACAGAGCACACAACAACCACCAACATTGCTATTGGTGGATAACAACTTTAACCCTTTGACTGTTTTGGTCGTATACAGTGGACCCTTGCATAACGCCATTAGTCCGTTCCTGAGAGCTCAATGTTAGGCGAAATTATCGTTAGGCGAATTAATTTTCCCCATAAGAAATAATGGAAATAAAATTAATCCGTGCAAGACACCCAAAAGTATGAAAAAAAAAATTTTTTACCACATGAAATATTAATTTTTATACACACAAACTGAAGAAGACATGCACAGTTACATGACACTTACCTTTATTGAAGATCTGGTGATGATTGATGGGATGGGAGGAGGGGGAGAGTGTTGATGGTCTTAGTGTTTAGAAGGGGAATCCCCTTCCATTAGGACTTGAGGTGTCAAGCCCTTTTCCGGGGTTACTTCCCTTCTTCTTTTAATGCCACTAGGACCAGCTTCAGAGTCACTGGACTTCTGTCGCACAACATATCTGTCCATAGAGGTCTGTACCTCTTGTTCCTTTATGACTTTCCTAAAGTGGTTCACAACATTGTCAGTGTACAGGTTGCCAACACAGCTTGCAATAGCTGTCTGAGGGTGATTTTCATCCATAAAGGTTTGCACTTCAAGCCACTTTGCACATATTTCCTTAATATACTTGACAGTAGGGGTTGCAAGATTCTGTACGAGGCACAAGTATGCTCGCACCTTGAGTATGCTCCACTTTCTTGGCTTGCCTGCCCCCCCTCTCATCTGCGACTGCTTGACAGAGTAGAGAACAGAGCAAGACGTCTCATCTCTCGCCTGGACCCATCCTGGATAGATCTGTCATTTCAGCAGAGCCTTCAACATAGGAGGGATGTGGGTGGCCTTACTCTTATGTACAAGGCCAATATTGTCAAAGTACCACACTTGGATCCACTTCGAGGACAGCGTGAAACAAGCTTTTATACCACAAGATGGGCAGAAAGCAGCAACTTCACTCTGGCTGTACCCTTCTCCAGAACACCACGCCATCTGAGATCATATATACCCAGGATGACTCGAATATGGAACACATTCATACAGCATAATGATGTCAACGAGATAAAGTCAGTTGATCAAATGAAAATGCTGGCCCACAGATGGCTCCAATTTCATCCTGTTCCCTACTTGTATGTCTCATAACAATAAAAATGCTTTCAAATGAGCTGATGTAGGTAACAGCTCTTAGCTTGTCAATAAAATTAGGAATCCTTAACCTGTAAATAGCTTGTCAATAAAGCTAGGGATCCTTAACCTTGTCAAACCCTGTATAAAAAAAAAAAAAAAAAAAAAAAAAGTAGGTAACTTCTTTAATTTCTCTCTCCCCTCCTCCGAAGCAGTTTCCTCAGGTGTGGCCTCTTGCTGTTGAAGATGATCTAGCAGTTCATCAGTGGTTAGTTCTTCATTGTCCTCCTCCACCAACTCTTCCACATCCTCCTCACTAACCTCCAACCCCAAGGACTTCCCCAATGCCACAATTGATTCCTCAACTGGCATATGCCTCTCAGGGTTAGCCTCAAATCTTTCAAAATCCCTTTTGTCTACACATTCTGGCCACAGTTTCTTCCAAGCAGAGTTCAAGGTCCTCTTAGTCACTCCCTCCCAAGCCTTACCTATAAGGTTTACACAATTGTGGATATTAAAGTGATCTCTCCAAAACTCTCTTAAGAGTCAATTGAGTTTCTGAGGTCACTACAAAGCACCTTTCAAACAGAGCTTTTGTGTTCAGTTTTTTGAAGTTTGCAATGACCTGCTGGTCCATGGGCTGCAGGAGAGGAGTGGTATTAGGAGGCAAAAACTTGACCTTAATGAAGCTCATGTCCCCACAAAGTCGCTCTGCCAAGTCTGTAGGATGACCAGGGGCATTGTCTAACACCAGGAGGCACTTAAGGTCTAATTTCTTTTCAATTAGGTAATTTTTCACAGTGGGGGCAAATGCAAGGTGTAACCAGTCATAGAAAAAGTCCCTAGTGACCCATGCCTTACTGTTTGCCCTCCACAGCACACACAAATTAGCCTTGAGGATATTCTTTTGCCTGAACGCTCTGGGAGTTTCAGAGTGATACACCAATAAAGGCTTCACTTTGCAATCACCACTAGCACTGGCACACATTAACAGAGTAAGCCTGTCTTTCATAGGCTTATGTCCTGGGAGTGCCTTTTCCTCCTGAGTAATGTAGGTCCTGCTTGGCATTTTCTTCCAAAACAGGCCTGTTTCGTCACAATTAAACACTTGCTCAGGTTTCAGTTCTTCACTGTCTATGTACTCCTTGAATTCATGCACATATTTTTCAGCTGCTTTGTGGTCCAAACTAGCAGCCTCGCCATGCCTTATCACACTATGTATGCCACTACGCTTCTTAAATCTCTCAAACCAACCTTTGCTGGCCTTAAATTCACTCACATCATCACTAGTTGCAGGCATTTTTCTAATTAAATCCTCATGCAACTTCCTAGCCTTTTCACTCATGATCGCTCGAGAGATGCTATCTCTTATCTGTTTTTCATTTATCCACACCAATAACAGTCTCTCAACATCTTCTATCACTTGCGATCTCTGTTTCGAAAACAAAGTTGCACTTTTGGCAAGAACAGCTTTCTTGATTGCCGTTTTCTTGGCCACAATAGTAGCGATGGTTGATTGGGGTTTACTGTACAACCTGGCCAGCTTGGAGACACGCACTCCACTTTCATACTTAGCAATGATCTCTTTCTTCATATCCATAGTAATTCTCACCCTTATTCCTGTAGGGTTGGCACTAGAAGCTTTCTTGGGGCCCCTGGTCACTTATTTTGCAGGTGAAATCACTAAAAACGCTGTAATAAAACGAAATGTTCCGATTGTATGCTTGGATGTTACCGTGGACGCTGGCTTGTAAACAATGCCACCGGCGGAACAAGTGAGGCTGGCTCAGGCCGCACATGGACGCGAGATGCATCCGAATCGCGTTGAGCGAGTTTTTTAGCACTAGGCGAGGCAAAATTTTAGCGTTAAAATGTATCGCTAGGCGGATTTAACGTTATGTGATGCCAACGTTAGGCGAGGGTCCACTGTACATATATACGTCTTACGAGCCACCGTTTTTGACGTATATATGCTCATAAATTCTAGCGGCTTCAAATCAAGCAGGAGAAAGCTGGTAGGCCCACATGTGAGAATGGGTCTGTGTGGTCAGTGTGCACCATATAAAAAAAAATCCTGCAGCACGCAGTGCATAATGAGAAAAACTCCGACCATTTTTTAATTAAAATGCTGACTTTGTGGTCTATTTTAGTATAGTATTTATGGTTGTATTCTCGCTTTCTTGGTCTCATTTGATAGAATGGAAAACATATTATAGAAATAGACGTGATTTTGGTTGGTTTTACTATAAAAAGAACCTTGAAATGGAGCTGAAATTAGGGGAAATGTTTGATTTTTGCCGATGTTCAAAAGTAAACAAATGATGTCATTTTCCAATAAATGTCTAAGTAGCCATTCTAATATGCAGTCATGAATGGGTTGACATTATTTATACAATTATTACAATATTGCAGTAGTCTGTATAACAGTAAATCTTCTATTTTTTGTTTGAATAAAAATTCAAAATAGAAAGCAAGAGTAATATCAGAGGGGCCTGGAGACGTGTCTGATGAACAAAGAAAATGTTATTTTAGAGCCAGGAATGTCTGCATTGTTCATTCTGAACCCTATTTTGAAATTGTTGTATTTTTTAATTTTCGTGAAATTGGCCAAATTGCAAATTTCTGACCACGTTATTGGGTAGTTGAAATCGGTAAATGGGCAGTTTCTTGTACTCAATCGATAGAAAAAAAATGGGGTTCTAAAGAAATAGCTGTGAGTTTGGTCAACTGGAACAATGGAATTAGCCAAAAATAGGGCTCAAAGTGGGCGAAATCGCAGATTCGTAAATATTGCCGAGGTCGCTAACTTCACAAGAGTGTAATTCCAACAGTTTTCCATCAAATTTTGTTTTTTTGGTGCCATTACAATTGGGAAAAGATTCTCTATCATTTCATAAGAAAAAAAATAATGGGGAGGGGGGAATTTTGCAACACCAGAAGACACCTCAGGATTTGGGGTTGTGACAGTCAAGGGGTTAAACTTCATACCTTCATATTAGGTAGTAAGTGCTGATGCAATTTTCTTTTTTGTTCTACTACAACCCAAGAATTTTTTTTTTTTTAATTTCAACATAGTCAGCTCTTTTAACCCTTCCAGGGTTAGACCCCTTGATCTGGAACTAACTCTAAGGGTCGGAGAATTAAAAAAACAAAAAAAAATTTGATAGAAAATTTAGAGAATTACACTCTCACAAAGTTAGCAGTCTTGGAGATATTTACACCGATGATTTCGCCCAATTTGAGCCCTAATTTTGGCCAATTCCATTGTTCCAGTCGACCAAACTCATAGCTATTTCGCTAGTATTCCTTCTATTCTAATGACTGAGTGCAAGAAACTGCCCATTCACCTATTTCAATTACTCAGTACAGTGATCAGAAATAGGTCATTTTGCCAGTTTCACACAAAATTAAAAAAATTACCAGTTTAATTTATTTTTTTATTAACACATCAGCCATTTCCCATGAAGAAGGGTGGCCCGAAAAAGAAAAAACTTTCACCATCATTCACTCTGTCACTGTCTTGCCAGAGGTGTGCTTACACTACAGCTATAAAACTACAACATTAACACCCCCTCCTTCAGAGTGCCGGCACTGTACTTCCCAACTCCAGGACTCAAGTCCAGCCTGCTGGTTTCCTTGAATCTCCTCATAAATGTTACCTTGCTTACACTCCAACAGCATGTCAAGTCCTAAAAACTATTTGTCTCCATTTGCTCCTATCTAACACACTCGCCCCTTCCCTCCAACCTTTTCTAGGCTGACCCCTACCCCACCTTCCCTCCACTAGAGATTTATACACACTAAGTCATTCTATTTTGTTCCATCCTTTCTACATGTCCAAACCATCTCAATAACCCCTCCTCAGCCCTCTGGATAACAGTTTTGGTAATCCTACACCTCCTCCTAATCTCCAAACTATGGATTCTCTGCATTATATTCACGCCACACATTGCCCTCAGACATGACATCTCCACTTCCTCCAGCCTTCTCCTTGTTGCATCATTCACAACTCATGTCTCACACCCATACAGGAGTGTTGGTAAGCTATTCTCTCATACATTTCCCTCTTTGCTTTCATGGATATAGTTCTTTGTCTCCACAGACTCCTCAGTGTACCACTCACTTTTTTCTGCTTGTCAATTCTATGATTCACCTCATCTTTCATAGACCCATCTGTTGACATGTCCACTCCCAATTATCTGAACACATTCACCTCCTCCATACTCTCTCCCTCCAATCTTCCAATCTGATATCCAATCTTCCATTACCTAGTTTTTTTTGTTATCCTCATCACCTTACTCTTTCCTACATTCACTTTTAATTTCCTTCTTTCACATATGCTAACAAACTCATCAACCAAACTCTGCAACTTCTCTTCAGAATCTCCCAAAAGCACAGTGTCATCAGCAAAGAGCAACTGTGACAACTCCCACTTGGTGTTAGATTCTTTATCTTTTAACCCCACACCTCTTGCCAACACCCGAGCATTCACTTCTCTTACAACTCTTATCTGTAAATATACTGAACAACCATGATGACATCACACATCCCAGTCTAAGGCCTACTTTTACTGGGAAATAATCTCCCTCTCACCTATATACTCTAACCTGAGCCTCACTATTCTCGTAAAAACTTCCCACCGCTTTCAATAACCTACCTCCCGTTCCATTCATTTGCAACATCTGCCACATTGCCCTCCTATCCACCCTATCATATGCCTTTTCCAAATCCATAAATGCAACAAATACCTCTTTACCCTTATCTAAATACTGTTCGCCTATATGTTTCACCGCAAACACTTGGCTTATACACCCCTTACCCTTCCCAAAGCCTCCTTGTTCATCTGCTATCCTGCTCTCCATCTTAATCTTAATTCTTTCAATAATAACTACCATACACTTTACCAGGTATACTCAACAGATTTATTCCCCTATAATTTTTACATTCTCTTTCGTCCCCTTTGCCTTTATACAAAGGAACTATGCATGCTCTCTGCCAATCTCTAGGTACCTTACCCTCTTCCATACATTTATTAAATAAAAACACTAACCACTCCAAAACTATATCCCCATCTGCTTTTAACATTTCTATCTTTATGCCATCAATCCCAGCTGCTTTACCCGTTTCATTCTACTCATTTCCCCACGCGCTTCCCCCACACTCACAACTGGTTCTTCCTCACTCTTATAAGATGTTATTCCTCCTTGCCCTATACACGAAATCACAGCTTCCCTATCTTCATCAACATTTACCAATTCCTCAAAATATTCCCTCCATCTTCCCAATACCTCTAACTCTCCATTTAATAACTCTCCTCTCCTAGTTTTAACTTACAAATCCATTCTTTCTCTAGGCTTTCTCAACTTATTAATCTCACTCCAAAACTTTTTCTTATTTCCAACAAAATTTGTTGATAACATCTCACCCACCCTCTCATTTGCTCTCTTTTTACATCACTTCACCACTCTCTTAGCCTCTCTTTTTCTCTCCATATACTCCTCCCTCCTTGCATTACTTCTACTTTGTGAAAACCTCTCATATGCTAACTTTTTCTCTCTTACTGCTCTCTTTACATCATTCCACCAATCGCTCTTCTTCCCTCCTACACCCACTTTCCTGTAACCACAAACTTCTGCTGAACAATCTAACACTATATTCTTAAACTTACCCCATACATCTTCTACCCCCATTGCCTATACTCTCACTAGCCCTTCTGTCCTCCAACAGTTGTTTATATCTTACCCTAACTGCTTCCTCCTTTAGTTAATAAATCTTCACTTCTCTCTTACTTGCTGTTTCCATTCTCCTTGTATCACATCTACCATATACTCTCACTGTAGCTACAACTAAAAAGTGATCGATGTATCTGTAGCCCCATATATAAACATGTACATCCCAAAGTCTACCTAACAGTTTTTTTTTATCTACCAATACATAGTCTAACAAACTACTGTCATTTTGCCCTACATCACATCTTGTATACTTATTTATCCTCCAGAATAAACACTGTAAACATTCTTGGCACTAAAAAAACATTTCCTCTGTTCATAAGTTATGTCCCCAGGCCCCTCCTATATTACGTTTGCTTTCCATTTTGAATTTTTGTTCACACAAAAAATGGAAGATTTACTGTTATGCAGACTACTGAATTATTGTAATAATTGTATAAATAATGTCAGCGCATTTGTGAACACGTATTCGACTGACCAGTTGGACGCATATTGGACAAGTGAAAATTTGTGTGCTCTGGAATATCAGCAAAAATTGAACATTTCCATTACTTTGAGCTCAGTTTCATGCCACTTTCAGTCCTGAAACCAGTCAAAATGATCTCCATCAAATGATACCAAGAAACCAAGAATACAATCATAAAAACCATATGACAATAAACCGCAAAGTTGTGCTGCAGGATTTTTTTTTTATATGGTGCACACTTACTGCATAGACCCAATCTCTCATATCTAAGCCCAAATTTACCACTCACAGCTTATTTGAGAGAGCTGAGCTCATCACGTAGAACAACAGGACCAACCAGGGCTTCAGAGTTGTAGTACAATAGGACCCACCTCAAAAATAAATTTTTGGGGGGTCACAACAGTGAAAGGGTTAAGAGTGTGCTGTTGGAAACTTTTAAAAGGAATTCACAACCCGACTCAAGTTCTGTAGGTGGGAAGGACAGTGCCTACCTATTGAGGGAGGGATGTGGATGTTGCACTCAGAGGGTAATCTTAATTGTGATGTCAGCACTTCTAGCAAGGCAGGGATTGAAGGAATGGCAGTTAATGTATTTTCTTTGGATCACCTTGCCTTGGTGGAAGACAGATGCTGAGAAAAAAAGATGATGGTTTCCTTTAAAAACACATTTTACCCACGAGCAACAACACATGTTTGGGGAAAGAAAACTATGCACCACTAACTTCAAGGAATTAAAACAATTTTTGTAATGATTTATTTTCCATAAATGTGGTTATAACTATTTACTCTAAAACATTTTTTAATTTCTTAATGTCTCCATGTACCTAATTTCTGTACAGCCATCAGCTTTTGGCTTTTACTCACCTTATTCTCTTTCCTTCCTCTCATACTGAACACACTCGAGAGTTTTGATATTACTGTACTGTGCAATCTTGTTTAACAATCATTGGTCTGAAATGGTGACAAACTAGCCCTCTTTAATCACCCAACACTTTGACTTTTAATTATCTTTAGTTCATCAATGTTGACTGCAGAAATAGCATGCACAACTGTGCATTAACCACATCAGGCTCACTCATGGCCCACTATTGTTAAGGCAATTGGCACTGCTTTGCAAAAATTGACAGGACATGTTAACACTAATATTTTCATTAGACAGCATACTAATATTTTTTAAAATCTCGTTCAGTGCCCTGAAATGCTTATTGTCTGCCATCCTCTCTGAAAGTCCAACTTTTAACCCTTTCAGGGTCAAGAGGCTCTCTCCTAAACGTGTTCTCAGGGTCGAAAATTTTTCAGAGAAAAAAAAAAAAAAAAAAAAAAAATTCTTATGAAAAGACAGAATCTTTTCCCGATCATAATGACACCAAAAGTATGAAATTTGATGGAAAACTTACGGAATTATCCTCTCACGAAGTTAGCATCGGCGATTTTGCCGACTTTGAGCCCTATTTTCAGCCAATTCCTGTGTACTAGTCGACAAAAATCATAACTATTTCACTAGAACTCCATTTTTTCTATTGAATGAGTACAAGAAACCACCAATTTACCGATTTCAACTATCCAATAAAGTGGTCAGAAATTAGCAATTTTGCCAATTTCATACAAATTTCAAAAGATGCCAATTTCCAAATAGGGTCCAGAATAAACAAGACAGACATTCCTGGCACTAAAATAACATTTCCTCTGTTCATTAGTCATGTCCCCATGCCCCTCTTACATTTCTTTTGCTTTCCACTTTGAATTTTTATTCTCACAAAAAATAGATTTACTGTTATGCAGACTACTGCATTAGTGTAGAAATGGTATAAATAATATCAGCGCACTTGTGAAAGAATATTAGACTCACCAGTTGATGTGTATTGGACGCATGGCATGATTCGTTTACTTTTAAACTTTGGCAAAAATCAAACATTTCTGCTACTTTGAGCTCAATTTCAAGATACTTTTCATTGTGAAACCAATAAAAATCATCTCAATTTCTGTAATATGTCTTCCATTCTATAAAATGAGACCAGGAAAACTAGAATACAACCATAAATACCATAAGAAAATACAGTGCAAAGTCGCTGCTTTAAACCAAAAACATTGGCAAAGTTTTTTTTTTTCTCATTATGCACTGTGTGCTGCAGGATTTTTTTTTATACTGTGCACACTGACCACATAGACCCATTCTTTCATATGTAGGCCCACCAGCTTTCTTTCGCTAGATTTAAAGGCGCTAGAATTTAGGCATACTACTAGTATGAGGCCTGGTCACAGACCGGGCCGTGGGGGCGTTGACCCCCGGAACTCTCTCCAGGTATGTCAATAACCCTGGTGCGTAAGCCGTACTTGCACGTCGGAAACCCTGAAAGGGTTAATGCTGATTCTACAGGAAAGTATTTATTGTAACTTTTAACCCGAAGCAACTACACCACATCTGAATTCCCACTTTTGCCTGTATAATACACTCAGCACTTTACTTCTATCTTCCCTCTCCATTTCAGATCCACTTATACTACTGTACACTGAGTTGAATGAACTCCATGTGATTACTACTTTGCAATAAAGCATTAATAACAACAGTAATAATAATTATGCCACTTCAATAATTCTATACCATCATCAAATTTAAGGGGAAAAAATATACAGTACAATACTAGTTTGTAGCAGTTTAATAACTACAAGCTCTTGAATGTGTTATATTGTAACCTTTCTTTTGCGGGCATAAATTCTTGACTAAATGAATATAAGAAAATACTGCATTTTATTTCTTACCTGAAATAATAAATTAATAATGAGCCACACACCAGATCCTTCGTATCAACAAAGGATATTTTTGCCGATGCTATTCGCCATATCTGTCAAAGAAAGAATACAGTACAGAACCAAAATCTTATAATTAGTGCAGCCTAGGCTAATTTTAATTTAAAATGAAAAAAATACTTGCAATACAGAAATTACAGTACAGTGGCACCCTGGTTTTCATCTGTAATCCATTTCAGAAGGTCGGTTGAAATCCGAAATGGACGAAAGCTGAAGTAATATTTCCCGTAAGAAATAATGTAAATGCAATTAATCAGTTCCAGACACCCAAAAATATTAACAAGAAATACATTTTATTGAAAATATAATTTTACATTCAGAAAACAATGAGAAATAAATATAACGCACCAAGGAATATCCGCTAGGAATTTTTATTGACCTAAGAAAAGCATTTGACACAGTAGACCATGGCATCCTACTCCACAAACTTGACCACTATGGTATAAGAGGCCATGCGCTTGCATATTTTAAATCCTACCTTTCTAATAGGTATCAGTATGTCACCATTAAAGACACAGCCTCATCAATATGGCCACTTGATACTGGAGTTCCACAGGGAAGTGTCCTTGGACCCCTGCTCTTCCTCATTTACATCAATGAACTTCCAAACATATCCCAACACCTGAAACCCATTCTCTTTGCTGATGACACGACTTATGTCATCTCCCACCATAATCTTGCCACCCTTAACACCATTGTTAATGAGGAGCTGCTCAAAATATCGACTTGGATGACAGCCAATAAACTTACACTTAACACTGGCAAAACCTACTATATTATGTTTGGTAGCAGAGCAGGTGTTGCGCAGCTTAACATTAAGATCGACAACATATAATGAGGGCAAATTCCTTGGCCTATACCTCGACAACAACCTAAATTTCAGCACCCATATCCAACACATAACAAAAAAAGTATCCAAAACGGTGGGGATCCTCTCCAAGATATGATACTGCGTACTGCAAACTGCCCTTCTCACACTATACCACTTATATATCCATACCTCACCTATGCTATCTGTGCTTGGGGTTTAACTGCAGCAACACACCTAAAGCCAATAATAACCCAACAAAAAGCCGCAGTAAGAATAATCACTAAATCCCATCCCTGGCAACACACCCCCCCCACTCTTCATAGAGCTAAACTTACTCCCTGTTCAGTACATCCACACTTACTACTGTGCAATCTATATCTACAGGACCTTAAATTCCAATATTAACCTTGACCTAAAACGCTTTCTTCATAGTTGTGACAGGATCCACAGGCATAACACCAGACACCAACATCTCTGACATTCCCAGTGTTCGACTAAACCTTTACAAAAATTCAATGTATTTCAAAGGATCTAAAATCTGGAACACCCTACCTGAAAACTCTAGAACTGCAGACACATTCATCACTTTCAAAACTACAGTTAGAAACCATCTTATCTCCCTGATCCACCCCGACAACTAACTACATGATAACCACCTGGTAGTTCAAAATTACACTCACTCACCCACTGACTATAAACCCAGAAATACTAATCTTAATCTTAAAATAATAAATCCTAACTAGTCATAAGTTTGCCTATGATACTCAAATATAGACACCTTGTATTGTGCCAAAACAAAAGCATTCACATTGCTAAACTCACAAATTATGATGTAGTCACTTAGCCTTAATACCATAATCTGTAAGGATTTAATGTTAAGAATTAATCTAAGTCTGCTCGAAATGCCTAGCCATGCTAGGTGTCCTAGTGGCCCCCTCTGTAATTAGTATTTTATAACATGTAAACCACAAAATACCCAAAACCTGTAAACCCCACATTGTAACCATTATAGAGAATAAACTTGAATTGAATTGAATTGATTGAATTTAAATAACTATTACATACCTTTATTGAAAACTCTTGTTGGCATATGGAAGAAGGCAAGGAGGGGAGAGGGAGAGGATACATGCCAATTTCATGGGATTGAGAAATTACCTGGGTGGGCTAAATTAGGATGACCTGACTATGGGTCAGGAAGGTGATCTTGGTTGCCAATATGACGTTCATCAAAGCATAGTTCTAGCTGCCAGGACAACTTTTGTTCTGAGTAAGGAAATTAGATCTAACAAAAATGATACCAAATGGATGAACAATAGACTAAAACATCTCACTGGTCAAAAGAGGCATATATAGGTGTATCAAAAGAGGGGATGGGCAGTTAAGAAATCAATATATTCAATTAAAGAGAGAAATAAAAAAAGGAATAAGAAAAGCAAAAAGGGATTATGAGGCTAAGGTCGCAAGGGATTCGAAGACTAACCCAAAAGGGTTCTTTCAGGTATACAGAAGTAAGATTAGGGACAAGACAGGTCCACTTAAGAGTAACTAAGGTCAGATCACTGACAGTGATAAGGATATGTGTGAAATTTTCAATACTTACTTCCTCTCAGTTTTTACCCAGGAAAATACTAGCGATATTTCTGAAATAATAGATTATGTAGAACAAGACGATAATAAACTATGCAAGATTGCGGTAACTAGTGACATGGTCCTCAGACAAATAAAGAAAAAAAAAAATCCCCAGGCCCTGATGAACTGTTTGCAAGGGTGTTAAAGGGTGTTAGAGGACCTTAGGATACCTTTGGCTAATCTTTTTAACATATCACTACAAACTGGCATAGTGCCTGATAGGTGGAAAATGGCAAATGTAATATACCTATTTACAAGGCAGGTGACAGGTCCTTAGTCAATAGTGGGAAAATTTATGGAATCAATAATTGCCAAAGCAATTCATAGCCATCTTGATGGGCATAAATTGATTAATGAATCTCAACGTGGTTTTACAAAGGGGCATTCCTGTCTTATGAATTTACTAACGTTTTTCACTAAGGTGTTTCAGGAGGTAGATCATGGTAATAAATATGATATTGTGTATATGGACTCCAGTAAAGCTTTTGATAGAGTTCCACATCAGAGGCTATTGAGGAAACTTAAGGCACATGGAATAGGAGAAATTTTTTCCTGGGTAGAGGCATGGGTGACAAATAGGCAGCAGAGAGTTTGCATAAATGGGGAGAAATCAGAATGGGGGCATGTCACAAGCAATGTTCCGCAGGGGTCAGTGTTGGGCCTGTTGTTGTTCACAATTTACATAAACGAAATAGATGAGGGAATAAATAGCGACATAAGCAAATCTGCTGATGACACCAAAACAGGATGGCCAATTCATTCTAATGAGGACACTAGATGCAATGGTCAGAGAAGTGGCAGATGCAGTTTAATATAGACAAATGCAAAGTTCTATATGTTGGACAGGAAAATAACATGCCACATATAAACTAAATAATGTAGATCTTAATACTACCGATTGCAAAAAGGATTTAGGAGTTCTGGTTAGCAGTAATCTAAAACCAAGACAACAGTGCATTAGTGTTCGCAATAAAGCTAACAGAATCCTTGGCTTCATATCTAGAAGTATAAATAACAGAAGTCCTCAGGTTGTTCTTCAACTCTATATATCCTCGGTTAGGCCTCATTTAGATTATGCTGCACCGTTCTGGTCACTGTATTACAGAATGGATATAAATGCACTGGAAAACATACAGAGGAGAATGACAAAGTTGATCCCATGTATCAGAAATCTTCCCTATGAAGATAGACTGAGGGGCCCTGAATCTGCACTCTCTCAAAAGGCATAGAATTAGGGGGGACATGATCGAGGTGTATAAATGGAAAACAGGAATAAATGAAAGGGATGTAAATAGCGTGCTGAAAATTTCCAGCCAAGACAGGACTCGCAGCAATGGTTTCAAGTTGGAAAAATTCAGATTTAGGAAGGATATAGGAAAGCATTGGTTTGGTAACAGTTGTGGATGATTGGGACAAACTC
Source organism: Cherax quadricarinatus (assembly GCF_026875155.1). NCBI lineage: Eukaryota > Metazoa > Arthropoda > Malacostraca > Decapoda > Parastacidae > Cherax > Cherax quadricarinatus. The sequence continues at coordinate 49,385,369 of NC_069422.1, forward strand.
CTGAGTATATATATAGAGGCTAAAATGCTGTGTAGTTTTAAAAATAGGTTAGATAAATACATGAGTGGGTGTGGGCGGGTGTGAGTTGGACCTGACTAGCTTCTGCTACTAGGTCTGATGCCGTGCTCCTTCCTTAAGTGGAAGTGACCTGACTAGGTGGGTCATTGAGTTGATGTATGAAACCCAGAGTAAAAATTCGCCGAAAAAAGTGGTCGAAATCTCAATTGTACGATATTTGGACCAGACGAAAACTGAGTTTTATTGTACAGCGGTCCCTCGTTTTTCGTAATTAAAATGTTCCAGAGTGTGACTATTACCGAAATTAATGATTTGTGAAACCATTATTCCCATAAGAAATAATGTAAATACAATTAATCCATTCCAGACACCCAGAAATATTAAAACAAAATACGTACAGTAATTCTTTTACAAGAAAGATAGATGTACATACACAGAAAACAATGAAACATGAAGAATGAAACATTAACAGCATAACACTTACCTGTATTGGCGATTCTTTTTAGTGTATAGAACAATACACAAATAACCCGCACAAGTCAGACAGAAACGTTGTCGTAAGCTCCCTTCTACTATGTGCGGGTTATTTGTCTATCGTTCCAGTCACGGTATTGTGCCTTTTTTTTTTTTTTTTTGTTATTTAGTGTGTAGGAGACTGGAGGAGGGGAGAGGTTGGATTAATTACTGTTTGGAAGGAGGATCCCCTTCCATAAAGACTTCAGGTACCAAGTCCTTTTTCAGAGTAACTTCCTTTCTTTGTTTTTTATGCCACTAGGACCAGCCTGAGAGTCACTGTACACCTGTGGCACTAAACACTTGTCCAGAGAGCTCTGTTTCTGGTATCTTTCTAAAATTTCCCTAAAATGGGACAAGACTTTGTCATTGTACATGTTGCCGACACGACTTGCAACAGCTTTGTCAAGTTGATGTTTCTCCACAAATCTTTCCATCTTACTCCACACTGCACAAATCTCCATAATTTCTGAAGAAGGCACCTTTGTCCATCTCTCTCCCTTCTCCTCTGAAGCAACATGCTGAACTGTGGTCTGTTGCTGTTCCAGCTGAAGCTCTTGCAGCTCTTCAGTGGTTAGCTCTTCATTGTGGTCCTCCACCAACTCTTCCACATCCTCGCCACACACATTCAACCCCATGGAACTCCCCAATGCCACAATAGATTACAGAACTGGCAAAGGGTCCTCAGGGTCAGCCTCAAACCCTTCAAAATTCCTCTTCTGGACACAATCTGGCCACAAATTTCTCCAAGCCGAGTTCAAAGTCCTGGAAGTCACTCCCTCCCAAGCCTTACCTATAAGCCTTTGCAATGAAGGATACTGAAGTGATCTTTCCACAACTCTCTTAGGGTCAATTGAGTGTCTGAGGCCACAATAAAACACCTCTGAAACATTGCTTTGGTGCAGAGTTTTTTAAAGTTTGAAATGATCTGCTGGTTCATGGGCTGGAGGAGAGGAGTGGTATTAGGGGGCAAGAACTTCACTGTGATGAAACCAAACTCCTCCACAATTAGGTCATCCAAGTTTGGAGGATGAGCAGGTGCATTGTCCATTAGCAGGAGGCACTTGAGTTCCAATTTACTTTCTAGGAGGTATTTCTTCACACTGGGGCCAAACACTTCAATGAACCACTCGAGGAAAATGTCCCTTGTAACCCATGCCTTATTATTAGCTTTCCAAAACATACACAATTTACTCTTCACGACATTGTTTTTCTTGAACACACTGGGATTTTCAGTGATACACTAGTAAAGGCTTCACTTTGAAATTCCCACTAGCGTTACTACAAAACATTAGAGTTAGCTGTCTTTCATAGGCTTGTGTCCTGGGAGTGCCTTTTCCTGTTTGGCATTTTCTTCCAAAAGAGGCCTGTTTTGTCACAACTGAACACTTGCTGGGGGAGGAATTTTCAGTCTATATGTACTCCTTGAATTCACTAGCAAATTTTTCAGCTGCATTTTTGTCAGAACTGGCAGCCTCACCATGCCTTATCACACTGTGTATGCTACGCCGTTTTTTAAATCTCTCAAACCAGCCTTTGCTGGCCTTAAAATCACAAATATCAGCACTCGTTGCAGGCAATTTCTTTACGAGATCATCGTGCAACTGCCTTGCCTTTTCACAAATAATCGACTGCATAAGACATATTGCCGGATACACATACACACTTGCATCTCCCTTATCGGAGTTGATAGGTCCCAACCTGAAGCCTTAACACTAATACAGTGTACCCCCCCTAACGATATTTTTTCATTCCAGAAGTATATTCAGGTGCCAGTACTGACCGAATTTGTTCCCATAAGGAATATTGTGAAGTAGATTAGTCCATTTCAGACCCCCAAACATACACGTACAAACGCACTTACATAAATACACTTACATAATTGGTCGCATTGGGAGGTGATCGTTAAGCAGGGGTCCACTGTATATATTTTTTATAAATTTAAATTTAAATTTAAATTTAAATTGTCAAAGTGGGAAGTCTGAATGTGCGTGGATGTTGTGCAAATGACAAGAAAGAGATGATTGTGGATGTTATGAATGAGAAGAAACTGGATGTCCTGGCTTTAAGTGAAACAAAGCTGAAGGGGGTGGGAGAGTTTCAATGGAGAGGAATAAATGGGATTAGGTCAGGGGTTTCAAATAGAGTTAGAGCTAAAGAAGGAGTAGCAATAATGTTGAAGGATAAGCTATGGCAGGAAAAGAGGGACTACAAATGCATAAATTCAAGGATTATGTGGAGTAAAATAAAGATTGGATGTGAAAAGTGGGTTATAGTAAGCGTATATGCACCTGGAGAAGAGAGAAGTGTAGAGGAGAGAGAGAGAGATTCTGGGAAATGTTGAGTGAATGCGTGGGGAGTTTTGAATCAAGTGTGAGAGTAATGGTGGTTGGGGATTTCAATGCTAAAGTGGGTAAAAATGTTATGGAGGGAGTAGTAGGTAAATTTGGGGTGCCAGGGGTAAATGTAAATGGGGAGCCTTTAATTGAGCTATGTGTAGAAAGAAATTTGGTAATAAGTAATACATATTTTATGAAAAAGAGGATAAATAAATATACAAGGTATGATGTAGCACGTAATGAAAGTAGTTTGTTAGATTATGTATTGGTGGATAAAAGGTTGATGGGTAGGCTCCAGGATGTACATGTTTATAGAGGGGCAACTGATATATCAGATCATTATTTAGTTGTAGCTACAGTTAGAATAAGAGGTAGATGGGAAAAGAGGAAGGTGGCAACAACAAGTAAGAGGGAGGTGAAAGTGTATAAACTAAGGGAGGAGGAAGTTCGGGCGAGATATAAGCGACTATTGGCAGAAAGGTGGGCTAGTGCAAAGATGAGTAGTGGGGGGGGTTGAAGAGGGTTAGAATAGTTTTAAAAATGTAGTATTAGAATGTGGGGCAGAAGTTTGTGGTTATAGGAGGGTGGGGGCAGGAGGAAAGAGGAGTGATTGGTGGAATGATGAAGTAAAGGGTGTGATAAAAGAGAAAAAGGTAGCTTACGAGAGGTTTTTACAAAGCAGAAGTGTTATAAGAAGAGCAGAGTATATGGAGAGTAAAAGAAAGGTGAAGAGAGTGGTGAGAGAGTGCAAAAGGAGAGCAGATGAAAGAGTGGGAGAGGCACTGTCAAGAAATTTTAATGAAAATAAGAAAAAATTTTGGAGTGAGTTAAACAAGTTAAGAAAGCCTAGGGAAAGTATGGATTTGTCCGTTAAAAACAGAGTAGGGGAGTTAGTAGATGGGGAGAGGGAGGTATTAGGTAGATGGCGAGAATATTTTGAGGAACTTTTAAATGTTGAGGAAGAAAGGGAGGCGGTAATTTCATGCACTGGCCAGGGAGGTATACCATCTTTTAGGAATGAAGAAGAGCAGAATGTAAGTGTGGTGGAGGTACGTGAGGCATTACGTAGAATGAAAGGGGGGTAAAGCAGCTGGAACTGATGGGATCATGACAGAAATGTTAAAAGCAGGGGGGGATATAGTGTTGGAGTGGTTGGTACTTTTGTTTAATAAATGTATGAAAGAGGGGAAGGTACCTAGGGATTGGCGGAGAGCATGTATAGTCCCTTTATATGAAGGGAAAGGGGACAAAAGAGATTGTAAAAATTATAGAGGAATAAGTTTACTGAGTATACCAGGAAAAGTATACGGTAGAGTTATAATTGAAAGAATTAGAGGTAAGACAGAATGTAGAATTGCGGATGAGCAAGGAGGCTTCAGAGTGGGTAGGGGATGTGTAGATCAAGTGTTCACATTGAAGCATATATGTGAACAGTATTTAGATAAAGGTAGGGAAGTTTTTATTTCATTTATGGATTTAGAAAAGGCATATGATAGAGTGGATAGAGGAGCAATGTGGCAGATGTTGCAAGTTTATGGAATAGGTGGTAAGTTACTAAATGCTGTAAAGAGCTTTTATGAGGACAGTGAGGCTCAGGTTAGGGTGTGTAGAAGAGAGGGAGAATACTTCCCGGTAAAAGTAGGTCTTAGACAGGGATGTGTAATGTCACCATGGTTGTTTAATATATTTATAGATGGGGTTGTAAAAGAAATAAATGCTAGGGTGTTCGGGAGAGGGGTGGGATTAAATTATGGGGAATCAAATTCAAAATGGGAATTGACAGTTAGTTTTTGCTGATGATACTGTGCTTATGGGAGATTCTAAAGAAAAATTGTAAAGGTTAGTGGATGAGTTTGAGAATGTGTGTAAAGGTAGAAAGTTGAAAGTGAACATAGAAAAGAGTAAGGCGATGAGGGTATCAAATGATTTAGATAAAGAAAAATTGGATATCAAATTGGGGAGGAGGAGTATGGAAGAAGTGAATGTTTTCAGATACTTGGGAGTTGACGTGTCGGCGGATGGATTTATGAAGGATGAGGTTAATCATAGAATTGATGAGGGAAAAAAGGTGAGTGGTGCGTCGAGGTATATGTGGAGTCAAAAAACGTTATCTATGGAGGCAAAGAAGGGAATGTATGAAAGTATAGTAGTACCAACACTCTTATATGGATGTGAAGCTTGGGTGGTAAATGCAGCAGCGAGGAGACAGTTGGAGGCAGTGGAGATGTCCTGTCTAAGGGCAATGTGTAGTGTAAATATTATGCAGAAAATTCGGAGTGTGGAAATTAGGAGAAGGTGTGGAGTTAATAAAAGCATTAGTCAGAGGGCAGAAGAGGTGTTGTTGAGGTGGTTTGGTCATTTAGAGAGAATGGATCAAAGTAGAATGACATGGAAAGCATATAAATCTATAGGGGAAGGAAAGAGGGGTAGGGGTCATCCTCGAAAGGGTTGGAAAGAGGGGGTAAAGGAGGTTTTGTGGGCGAGGGGCATGGACTTCCAGCAAGCGTGCATGAGCGTGTTAGATAGGAGTGAATGGAGACGAATGATACTTGGGACCTGACGATCTGTTGGAGTGTGAGCAGGGTAATATTTAGTGAAGGGATTCAGGGAAACCGGTTATTTTTATATAGCCAGACTTGAGTAATGGAAATGGGAAGTACAATGCCTGCACTTTAAAGGAGGGGTTTGGGATATTGGCAGTTTGGAGGGATATGTTGTGTATCTTTATACGTATATGCTTCTAAACTGTTGTATTCTGAGCACCTCTGCAAAAGCAGGAAAATGTGTGGTGTGGTGGAAAGTGTTAAATGAATGAAAGTATTTTCTTTTTGGGATTTCTTTTTTGGGTCACCCTGCCTCGGTGGGAGCACCAACTTGTTAAAAAAAAAAAAAAAAATTAAATTATGACCAACACCTTATATGGGTTGTGAAGCTGAGGCATGGGATGTCCTGTCTAAGGGCAATATGGGGTGTAAAATTATGCAGAAATTTGGGAAAAGTGTGGAAAATTAGGAGGTGGGGATTTAAAAGTTTTAAATCAGGGTGAAGAGGGTTTGTTGAGATGGTTTGGTCATTAGAGAAAAATGGATCAAAGAGAATGACATGGAGAGCGTAAAATCTCTGGGGGAAAAAGGAAGGCGGGGTAGGGGCCCTCAAAAGGTTGGAGGGAAGGGTAAAGGGTTTTTTGGGGCGAGGGGCTTGGACTTCCAGCAACAGATGAGCATGTTAGAAGGAGTGAATGGAGACAAAGGTATTTGGGCCGATACTTTTGGAGTGTACCAGGGTAATATTGTGAAGGGTTTAGGGAAACCGGGTTTTTTTTTTATATAGCCAGACTTGATAATGGAAATGGGAAAGTACAATGCCGCATTTTAAAAAAGGAGGGGTTTGGGAAATTGGCAGTTTGGAGGGATATTTTATTCTTTATTTATAGCTTCAAAACGTTGTGTTCTGGGAACCTCTGCAAAAACAGTGATTATTATGGTGAGGTGAAAGTGTTTGAATATCATGAAAGATTTTTTTTTGGGGTCCCCCCAAACCCGTGGAAGAGGGCCCCAATTTGGGTGTGAGAGAGAGGGGAAGAGAGAGAGGGAAGGGGGAGAGGAGAGAGAGGAGAGAGAGAGAAGAGAGAGAGAGGGAGAGAGGAGGGGAGAGAGGGAGGAGGAGGGAAGGGGGAAGAGGAGGGGGAGAAGAGGGAGAGGGAGGAGGGAAGAGAGGAGAGGAGAGAGAGAGAGAGAGGAGAGAGAGAGAAGGAGAGAAGAAGAGGGGAGAGAGAGAGAGGAAAGAGGAGAGAGAGGGGGAGAGAGAGAAGAGAGGGGAGAGAGGGAGAGGGGGAGAGAAGAGAGAGAGAGAGAGAGGGAGGAGAGGGGAAAAGAGGAGGAGAGAGAGAGAGAAGAGGAAGAAAAGAGAGGAGGAGAGAGAGGAGAGAGAAAAGGAGAGAGAAGAGAGGAGAGGAGAGAGGGGAGGGGAAAAAAGAGGAGAGAAAGAGAGAGAAGGAGAGAGAGAGAGAGGGGAGAGGGAGAGAGAGGAGAAGAGAAAAGGGAGGGGAGAGAGGGAGAGGAGAGGAAGAGAGAGAGGAGAGAAGGAGAGAGAGGAAGGAGGACATTGGGGCGCTTTCGCCCGGGGTGTGGCACCGGGGCCTTTACAAAATTAAAGCACGGGGAAATTTGCAGGCTCTCGCTATTTCTCCTCATGATTCCTTCTGGTAGATCTTAAGTGTAGTCCTCAAGGAACGGAATCACAAGGCATCCTTTGGGGCAAAACTTTTCCCCAAGGAAATTGTGGGTCCACTGTTTTGGTGTCTACTTCAACGACCTTTTTCTCCATCCCCAAAACACATGCATATCAGACACTGTAAAACTGACATTCACTTATCCAAGAAAGAAATCCAGTGCTCTAAGCTACATCAACACAGTGAGACTATATCAGCTTGGGGAAAAAGATGGAAAATAAATTTGCACCTGAAAAACGCAAATATGATCGTCTCTAGGCACCATGATGGTATGTGGGCAGTAGTAAGGTGAATGGGCGTTTGGCACCTGGAAAGAAGTTGATATCCTTGGGGTGAAATTTGACTCCAAACAACCTGAAGAACATGTTGTAAAACTTGAAAAAAAGGGGCCAGGAAGTTACGACTTCGCCCTATCTCGCATTGTTTACAGTAGGGGTTGCAAGATCCCGTACAGGCACAAGTAGCTCAAACCTTGAGTATCTTTCCCCTTTCTTGGTTTGCCTGCCCCCCCTCTCATCTGCGATTTGCTTGACGGGAGTAGAGAACAGAGCAAGACGTCTCATCTCTCCCCTGGACCCATCCTGGATAGATCTGTCATTTCAGCGACCCTTTCAACATAGGAGGGATGTGGGTGGCCTTACTGTTATGTACAAGGCCAATATTGTCAAAATACCACATTTGGATCCACTTCGAGGACAGCGTGAAACAAGCTTTTATGCCCAAGACGGGCAGAAAGCAGCAACTTCCTCTGGCTGTACCCTTCTCCAGAACATCACTCCATCTGAGATCATACATACCCAGGATGACTCGAGTATGGAACACATTCGTACAGCATAATGAGTCAAGAGATAACGTCAGTTGATCAAAGGAAAATGCGGGGCCCACAGATGGCTCCAAACTTCATCCTGTTCCCTACTTGTATGTCTCATAACAATAAAAAAAGCTTTCAAATGAGCTGATGTAGGTAACAGCTCTTAGCTTGCCAATAAAGTTAGGAATCCTTAACCTGTAAATAGCTGTCAATAAAGCTAGGGATCCTTAACCTTTGTCAAACCCTGTGTAAAAAAAAAAAAAAAAAAGGAGAGAGAGAGAGGAGAGAGAGAGAGAGAAAGAGAGAGAGAGATGAGGAAGATGAGAGAGATAGAGAGAGATAGATAGAGATAGAGATAAGATAGAGATAGAGATAGAGATAGAGATAGAGGAGAGAGAGAGAGAGAGAAAAGGAGAGAGAGGAGAGAGGAGAAGGAGAGAGAGAGGAAAGGGGAGAGAGAAAAGAGAGAGGAGAGAGGGAGAGGAGAGAGGAGAGAGAGAGAGAGGAGGAGAGAGAAGAGAGGAGAGAGAGAGAGAGAGAGAGAGGGGGGGGAGAGGAAGAGAGGAGAGAGAGAGAGAGAGGAGAGAGAGAGAGAAAAGAAAAGGAGGAGGAAGAGAGAGAGAGGGGAGAGAAAAGAGGGGTGAGAGAGAGAGGGGAGAAAAGAGGAGGGGAGAGAGAGAGAGGGGAGAGAGGAGAGAGGGGAGAGAGAGAGGAGGGGAGAGAGAGAGAGGGGAGAGAGAGAGAGGGGGAGAGGAGAGAAGAGGGGGAGAGAGAGAGAGAGAGAGAGGGGAGAGGAGAGAAGAGAGAGAGAGAGAGAAGGGGGAAGAGAGAGTAGAGAGAGAGAGAGAGAGAGAGAGAGAGAGAGAGAGAGAGAGAGAGAGAGAGACTGACTATCTCCTGCTAATTGTTTCTCGGTGATCCACACCAACAATAACCTCTTAACATCTTTGAGTACTTGTGGTCTCATTTTTGCGAGCAGATTTACCCCCTTTGTAACAGAAGCTTCATTGATTTCCTTTTTCTTGCCCACAATGGAAGCGATGGTTGTTTGGGGTTTCTCGTACATCCTGGCCAGCTCTGCCATACATATGCCACTTTCATATTGTTCCATGATGTTTTTCTTGAATTCTATCATATTTCTCACCTTCTTTACCAAAGGCATGGCACTATGAGCTTTCTTTGGAGCCATGGTGGCTTATTCAGCAGTTGCAAGCACTAAAATGAAAGGAATATTATGAAATGTATCATGAATGCGTGAGGTGATGGTCACTCGCTGACAAACAATGGCACACTAGCTGGGAATGGAGTGTGAGGCTGCTCGGGGCTGTGCGTACGCGTCCGGGATGAACGACTATTTGCGAGTCAAACAACGATTCGTGAGTCAATGCTTTGAAGAAAAAGTTATAATTTTCGAAAATTACAACTTTCAATGCTTACGAAAAATGGGGGACCAATGTATGTGCAAAACAGTAAGAAAAACTTTAAAATGAAAAGTCTGATCTCAACTGTGGATACACAGTACATACAAAAAAAAAAATAAACAGGCCAGTGCTATGGTCATCAAAAAGTCTGGTCTGCACTGTGGGTATATATACATAATGCAGGCCAGCATTGAGGACATCAAAATATCTGGCCAAATTGTGGATTTACAAAGAGCAAGCAAGCATTTTTTTCTTTTTACCACTGGTAATCTCCCACCAAGGTAGGGTGTGAAAAAAAAAATATACACCATCATTTCTTCACTATGAAAAGTTTAAATGACCCTCTGAGCTGCAACATCCCCATCCCTTCTCCAGAGTGCAAGTACTATACTTCCCACCCATCGTACTAAAGTCCAGCTAATAAAACGGCGTTTTCTCGAATTCAGGATCAGCAAGCAACGAAAAACATAAAAATATGGCCGGCTAGCAATATAACAAACAAACATCTCGCCATGTGACAGGGGATAATCAACTGACAGTTATAGGACTGGAATATAGAAAGTCTGACCAGAGCTTTAAAATACACGAAAGTAAGGGTCAATGCTGCAGATACACAACAATCCCTGGTCAGCAATGTAGAACACAAACCTGGTTACAGCTGAAAGACAGGCAAAGTCAGTTAGTGCTTAGGGCAAAGGTACATTACAGTATACTTCTAGCTTCTCCAAATATCTTGGTATGTTAGCACACTTTCTACGTGGCTCTAAGTTCTCCCTCCCCCTCATGACTCTCCAGGTTCTTCTGACACACCATTTAATATTCCATCCCTTTCCCTTTTTTTGAAATAAACTACAGTGGTCCCTCGTTTTTTTGTACTTAATCCGTTCCTGGAGCCCGTTTACTAAAATAAAATTTACGATTTACGAATCAATTTTCCCCATAAGAAATAATGTAAACACAATTAATCCATTTCTGACACCCAGAAGTATTAAAACAAAAAATTTTTTTACATGAAATATACATGTCCTACATAAACAATACAATGGAAATGATGAATGAAACATTAACAGCATAACACTTACCTTTATTGGAGATTCTTTCTTAGTGTATGGGAGACTGGAGGAGAAGAGTGGATTGTTTATTAGTTTGGACGGGGAATCCATTCCTCAACACCTCAGGTACCATTTGCTTTCTTCTGTGGTAGCTTCTCTTCATTCTGTTTCTTATGCCACAAGACCACCTTGAGAGTCACAGGAGTCCTGTCTCGCAAAATAACTGTGGAGAGAGCTCTGTTTTCTTTGGCGTCTCTTTAACACTTTCCCTAAAATGCCCAAGAACTTTGTCACTGTACAAGTTTGCCAAATCTCTGGCTTGCAACAACCTTGTTAGGGTGATGTTTCTCCATAAAGGCTTTCCCATCTTACTCCACATAGTGAAAATCTCTTTAATTTCCGGAAGAAATCACCTTCTTCATCTCTCTTCCTCTCCTCTGCAGCAAGATTCTGAGCTGCGATGTGTTGCTCTTCTTCCTGCTGAAGCTCGCTTGCAGCTCCTCAGTGTTGAGCTTTTCATGTGGTCTTCCACCAATTCTTCCACATCTTCCAAACTCAACATCCAGCCCCATGTGAACACCCCAGTGTCACAATTGATTTTACAACAACAGACATAGGCTCATTGGGACCAGTGTCCCAAATCCTTCAAATCCCGTCTTGTCGACACAATTGGCCACAATTTTCTCCCAGCAGAGTTCAAAGTCCTGGTAGTCACTCCCCTTCCAAAGCCATACCTATAAGGGTTATGCAATGGAGGATGCTGAAGTGTTCTCTCCAAAATCCCTTAGGGACAAGTGAGTGTCCTGTGGTCACAGTCAAGCACCTGTGAAACACTGCTTTTGTTAGGAGTTTTTTTTAAAGTTTGCAATAACTGCTGTCCATGGGTTGGAGGAGATGAGTGGTATTCGGGGGCAAGAACATTACTGTGATGAACCCAAACTCCTCGAAAATTAGGTCATCCAAGTTTGAATGAGCAGTGCACTGTCCATTACTAGCAGGCACTTGGATCCAATTCTTTTCCCAGGAGTACTCCTTCCACTAGGGCCAAACCCTTCATTGAACCACTCCGACAAAATTTTCCCGTCGTGACCCATGCCCTTACTATTAGATTTCCAAAACACACACAATTTACTCTTCATAACATTGTTTTTTCCTGAACACTCTAGGATTTTCAGAAGGTACACTAGTAATGGCTTCACTTTGAATCCCCACTAAACCCACTAGCATTAGCACAGAACATTAGCACACCCTGTCTTTCATAGGCTTGTGTCCTGGCAATTGCCTTTTCCTCTGATAATGAGGGGCCTGTTTCGTCAAATTGAACATTGTTTCAGTTTCAGTCCCTTCAGCCGCTATGTACTCCTGGTAATTCATTCGCATATTTTTTCAGCCGCCTTGTGGTCCAACTGCAGCCTCACCAGCCTTACCACACTGTGTATGCCAGTACAGTTCTTAAATCTCTCAAACCAGCCCTTTGCTGGCCCTTAAATTCACCTCACATCACCACTATTTGCAGGCAATTTCTTTACCAAATCTTCATGCACAACTGCCTAGCCTTTCACAAAAATTGAAGGTCATAAGAGTATCTCCTGCTAAATTGTTTCTCATTTATCCCTACACCATAATAACTTCTCAACCTCTTCCAGACTGGTAGATCTCATTTTTTGTCAAGCATAGTTACTCTCCCTTTGCAACAACAGCATCCTTTATTTCTTTTCATGGCCACTATGGAACATAGGTTGTGTAGGGTTTTCTATACATCCTGAACAGTCGGCCACACTTGTACCATTTCATATTGTTTCAATGAGGGTTTTCTTAAATTCAATCATATTCTCACCTTCTTTACCACAGGCTTGTGGGCACTAGGAGCTTTCTTTGGAGCATGGTAGCTTATTAGGTACTTGCAAGCACTAAAATAAAATAGAAATATGAAAATATTTCGCTGGCGCACGTGAGGGGACCTCGCTCACCTGTAACAATGCCAGGACTGGCGCCAGCCCTGGCTCTCGCGCCGGGTACGCTCCCGGACGAAACTAACGACTCGCGAGTCAACCTATGAAAAGCGAGTCCATGTTTTTAATACGAAAAATACCCCTATGATTGGCGAAATTTACGATTGCCGGGAACTACGAAAAGCGGGGGACCACTGTAATTCCATTTTCACATATAATTCAGAACTTTTTTGCAGTTTATAATTGTTTACATCTGTCCTTTTTTTGTCTTAGATCGACATAATTTTTCTTTCTTCAATAAATAATCTTGTCTGCCTTTCTGCATGTGAGTGGCCGAGTATACCAGAACTTGTTTTCAAGTATAAATATAACACTAGAAATGTAAAAAGACTTTTGAGAAAGAAACTGACTTAGTGAATCATGGCTAACTAGTTTTATTATATGACCTCTAGGTTCTTAATTCTGCCAATATTAACCAAATCTGCCAAAACATCTGCTAATTAGTCTTATCTTGTGACCTGGCTTTTAATTCTGCCATTCCATAAAATATTACCACCTGCACTGTTACTTGTAAGGTAGATTAAATAGGATTATATCAAGTTCAAATAAGATTTTAAAACAGATAACCACTATTCCTTGTCTAGTTTTAAGTATACTTACTATGTACTATTATCTTATCTAGTTTTAATTAGTTACTATGTATTAGGATTAGTTTGCCCGAAATGCCTCGGCATGATGGTGGCTATCATTGTACTTAGCAAATCAAAATTGTAATTACACATTGTAACCTTTACAAAGAAACAAACTATTTATTTATTATTTATATGGTAGCTGACAATACCACACTCCTGGTTATAATAAACACAATCTGTTGAGATGCCAGTGTACATCACTGTCATAATGATTAATAATTATGAACAACTCCCTACTCACCTCCCCTTTTAAAAAGGCATCTGGAAGCTTGCATATGAGGTATTTCCTGAGGTGTGCCAACAGGTGGAACATTCAAAGCAGTGCATGTGAGAAACATACACCCCATCAATCCTTTGCTTACAGGTGCATTGTCTGAAACAAAGTAAATGAAGTCCATAAAATGCAACAATATTTGTGGTCATCCAGGATATTAATGCATGACATTTCAATTAAAATTATGCATATTCAGGTGTTTAGGCAAACAGTAATCCACAATATTATATTTTTGCTGGATTAACCCTTTGACTGTTTCAGCTGTATATACAGTAGGGCCCTGCTTTATGGCATTTCGCTTTACGGCATTCCGCTAATATGGTCATTTCAAATTATGACCAACACTCTCTATACGGCTTCCCCCACCTGACTTTCTAATACGGTAAACTCCAAAATTTCAAGTGTATTTAAAAGTTATTTCATATTTTATATATACATACTCTGATAATTATACTTATGTATACCTGTACCTAAATAAACTTACACACTGTGCTGGTGTGCAGGTACATATTAAAATCAGTAAGAGTGTTATGTCTCGAGACACCATATTAGTAATGATGGCAGAATGCAGATGACACTACATACGTCTTCTCTCACCCGAGCCCAGTCACGCTAGCCAATACTGTAAACACCGAATTACAGAAAATATCTACCTGGATGAGGACTAACAAACTTACACTAAACATAGACAAAACCTACTTCATTCAGTTTGGTAACAGAGCTACAGATGTACCTCTTAACATTGCCCTCAGACATGACATCTCCACTGCCTCCAGCCTTCTCCTCGCTGAATGTTGCAGCGAGGAGAAGGCTGGAGGCAGTGGAGATGTCATGTCTGAGGGCAATGTGTGGTGTGAATATAATGCAGAGAATTCGTAGTTTGGAAGTTAGGAGGAGGTGCGGGATTACCAAAACTGTTGTCCAGAGGGCTGAGGAAGGGTTGGTGAGGTGGTTCGGACATGTAGAGAGAATGGAGCGAAACAGAATGACTTCAAGAGTGTATCAGTCTGTAGTGGAAGGAAGGCGGGGGTAGGGGTCTGTCATAGGAAGGGTTGGAGGGAGGGTGTAAAGGAGGTTTTGTGTGCGAGGGGCTTGGACTTTCCACAGGCATGCGTGAGCGTGTTTGATAGGATGAAAGGAGACAATGGTTTTTAATACTTGACTGCTGTTGGAGTTGTGAGTCAAAGTAACATTTATGAAGTGGATTCAGGTAAACCCGGCAGCCGGACTTGAGTCCCTGAGATGGAAGTACATGTGCCCGCACTCTGAAGGAGGGGTGTTAATGTTGCAGTTTAAAAACTGTAGTGTAAAGCACCCTTCTGGCAAGACAGTGATGGAGTGGAAGATGGTGAAAGTTTTTCTTTTCGGGCCAACCCCTGCTTGGTGGGAAACGGCCAGTGTGATAATAAATAAATAAATAATAAATAAATGGATCACCTATCACAAAGCTAACAGAGGGAAAATTCCTAGGAATCCACCTCGATAATAGACTCAAATTTCATACACATATACAACAATTACTAAGAAAATTTCCAAGACTGTAGGCATACTAACGAAGATACGTACTACTATGTTCCACAGTCAGCCCTCCTGGCCCTTTATCACTCTCGTATTTACACCCTATCTCACCTATGGAATTTGTGCATGGGGCTCAACCATCTCCGACCACTAAATTACCCAACAAAAGGCTGCAGTTAAATGATAACAATTCTCACTACAGGAAACACACTCCACCAATATTCAAACAACTCACCTACTCACCATACAACAACATCCATACTTATTAATGCACTATTACATACACAGAACACTTCACTCTGATATTAACCCTCCCCTCAAACACTCCTTGCCAACTTCAACAGAAACACATGACCATAACCAAGCACAGGATCACTCTTTGATGTTCCTCTGTGTCCATCTCACGCTAATGCAAAAACTCAATGCACAAAAAAGGCCTAAAATATCTGGAATTCATTACCTGTAAATATAAACGAAACACTACCTGTTTATAATTCAAGTCTCTATCTTCAAGTCACGTTACTCACTCAAAACAAATAATACTGAATAACTGAAACCTTATAAATTGTATATCCTATATGTTACTCACAATTATATCACACAAATGTTAAACTAGGACCCAATCTAACTTTATATTTTTTTAAATACACAACCTAACAGATACTCCATTCGACTGAATTACAGCAATGCAAGCAACCATATGACCTGTCTTTGTAATACTCATTTGTGCTTTATAGTTATCTGTTTACAATAATGTTTTATCACAGATTTCATCATTGCTTAGTTAATCTTAAGTTAATTTTAAGCAGCCCGTAATGCAAATCATAAAGTGGCTTTGGCATCTGCTCTTTTTTTTACCCGTATTTTTTGTACCTCTGTATGTATGCTTAAATTACTAAATAAATAAATAAATAAAATAAATAAATGGTAATAATAATAATTTTAATAATAATTTTTATATAGCCAGACTTGAGTCCTGGAAATGGGAAGTACATTGTCTGCACTTTAACCCGTAAATGGTCCAAGCAGATCTACATTTACACATGTAGTGCTACAAAAGTAGATCTACGTTTTTTTTACATATTTTCAAATACAGTGGACCCCCGCTTTACGATCACCTCCCAATGCGACCAATTATGTAAGTGTATTTATGTAAGTGCGTTTGTACGTGTATGTTTGGGGGTCTGAAATGGACTAATCTAATTCACAATATTCCTTATGGGAACAAATTCGGTCAGTACTGGCACCTGAACATAATTCTGGAATGAAAAAATATCGTAAACCGGGGGTCCACTGCATAAAAAAAAAAGTAGATTAAAGTTTTTTTACACATTTTCAAATGTAAAAAAACAAAAAGAATATCTACTTTTTTTACATACTTTCAAATGTTGAAAAAACGTATATATACGTTTGGACCGTTTACGGGTTAACCCTTTCAGGGTCCGTCCCGTAGATCTACGGCTTTACGGTGAGTGTCCAAACCGTAGATCTACGCCATGAGCTCAGCTCACTCTGATAAACTGTGAGTGGTACATTTGGGCCTAGATATGAGAGAATACATCTATGTGGTATGTGTGCACCACATAAAACAGATCCTGCAGCACACTGTGTATAATGAGAGAGAAAAACTGAAATCATGATTTTTCGATTAAAACAGCAACTTTGCAGTGTTTTTTCGTATGTTTTTTATAGTTGTATTTGCGATTTCTTGGTCTCATTGATAGAATAGGAAGACATATTACAAAAATAGAGATGATTTTCATTGGTTTTAGCACTGGAAATGGCTTGAAACTGAGCTCAAAGTAGCGGAAATGTTAAAT
Organism: Cherax quadricarinatus; assembly: GCF_026875155.1. Taxonomy (NCBI): domain Eukaryota; kingdom Metazoa; phylum Arthropoda; class Malacostraca; order Decapoda; family Parastacidae; genus Cherax; species Cherax quadricarinatus. Next base: position 49,402,010 of record NC_069422.1, read on the forward strand.
TTTTGCCGATATTCAAGAGTAAACAAACGACCTCACACGTCTAATACACGTCAGCTGGTGGTCTAATATACATTCACAAATATGGTGATGATATTTATACAATTATTACAGTATTGCATAACAGTAAATCTTCTATTTTTTGGTGTGAATAAAAATTCATTATGTGAAATAAAAATCAAAATGGAATTTATTTGTAAAGCCTCAAAACATAACTAATGAACAGAGGAATGTTAGTTTAGTGCCAGGAATGCCTACATTGTTTATTCTGAACCCTATTTTGAAATTGGAATATTTTGAACTTTGTGTTTAAATTGGCCAAATTAACAATTTCCGATCACTTTATTTTGTAGTTGAAACAGTTGACTTGGCGATTTCTTGTGCTCAATCGATAGAATAGAAGTAATACTAGTGAAATAACTAAGAATTTGGTTGATTGGAATAATGTAATTTGGCCTAAAATGGAGTCAAAGTCGGCAAAATCGCCGATTCGTAAACATCGCTGACACATCAAAATTCGCGAGAGCATAATTTCGTCAATTTTCCACCAAATTTCGTACTTTTTGTTTTATTACCTTCACAAAAAGATTCTCTATGATTTCATAAGAAAAAATAACAAATTTTTTTTTTTGAAAATTCTTGGACACTGGTGCGTGACTCCAGATTTGGGCCTTGGACCCTGAAAGGGTTAAAGGAGGGGTTCGGGATATTGGCAGTTTGGAGGGATATGTTGTGTGTGTATCTTTATATGCTTCTAAACTGTTGTATTCTGGGTACCTCTGCAAAAACAGTGATTATGTGTGAGTGAGGTGAAAGTGTTGAATGATGATGAAAGTATTTTCTTTTTTGGGATTTTCTTTCTTTTTGGGTCACCCTGCCTCGGTGGGAGATGGCCGACTTGTAAAATAATAATAATAATAATAATAATAATAACAATAATAATAATAATCACCGAGTCTCATTAAATGTTGTATATTACATTAATATAGTATTTTCTTTAAATCATGATTTTTTTCAAAATTATAAAAAAAACATGATACAAAAAACATATAAAATATAAAAACACTCCACAGTGAATAAATAAACAAATACAAAGGAGGCCAGACGCCTTGTACGAGTAAACCCCTATTTTTATTAACCCTTAAACTGTTCCAAGCGATACGATCCTGGTAGGCCCCAAAAAGTAGATCTACTTTTTTTTTTTCATATTTTCAAATGCGTGGCCCCCGGTTAATGATATTTTTTCATTCCGAAGTGTGTTCAGGTGCCAGTACGACCGAAAATTTTTTCCCATAAGGAATACAGTGGACCCCCCCGGTTAAGACTTTTTTCATTTTCCCGTAGTATGTTCCCGGTGCCAGTATGACCGAATTTTTTCCCAAAAGGGAAAATTGTGAAATATTAGTCCATTTCGACCCCCCAAAAAAAAAAACGTACAAACGCACTTACATAAATACATTAATATTGGTGCTTGGGAGGTGATCGTTAAGCGGGGGGGGCCACTGTATTGTGAAAGTAGATTAGTCCATTTCAGACCCCCCAAACATACCATACAAAACCCTTAAAAAATACCTTACATAAATTTGGGCCAGTGGGGGGTGATCATTAAGCGTGGGTCCCCGTATAACAAAAAAAAAAAAAAAAAAAAAGGTAGATCAAAATTTTTTTTAACATTTTCAATGTAAAAAAAAAATTAAAGATTACTTTTTTTTACATATTTCAAATGTTGAAAAAACAGATCTACGTTTGGACAGTTTAACCCTTAAATTGTCCAAACAGATTATGTTCACATGTGTAGTGCTCCAAAAGTAGATTTCCATTTTTTTTACATATTTTCAAATAAAAAAAAAAACTGCAGATCAAAGTTTTTTACACATCAAATTAAAAAAAAAAAAAAAAAAAAAAAAAAAAAAAAAAGATCTACGTTTTTTTACATACTTTCAAATGCCGAAAAAACGTAGATCTACGTTTGGACAGTTTAAGGGTTAAGGGTTAATAATAATCACCGAATCTCATTAACTGTCATATATTACATTAATATACATATTTTCATTAATCCATCTATGATATTTTTTTCAAAATTATATAATAAACACGATACATAACATATAAAGATGATAAATACACTCCACAGTAGAATAAATAAACATAAATACGAGATGTGGTAGCCAGACTTGTACGAGTGACGGCAAGAATAACATTTTCTCTAGTCCAACATCAGAGAAAATGTGTTACTGGGGGGTAACTGTAGAAAATTATTCCTTTCGTATGTAAGTACGTTTATTCAGGTATACACAAATACAGTTACATAGATTATCATACATAACAGGTACGTCTTACTACTTCTACTTACACTTAGGCCACACTACACATACGTGTACAAGCATATATATACACACCCCTCTGGGTTTTCTTCTATTTTCTTTCTAATTCTTGTTCTTGTTTATTTCCTCTTATCTCCATGGGGAAGTGGAACAGAATTTTTCCTCTGCAAGCCATGAGTGTCGTAAGAGGCGACTAAAATGCCAGGAGCAAGGGGCTAATAACCCCTTCTCCTGTATGTATATATTACTAAATTTAAAAGGAGAAACTTTAGTTTTCTCTTTTGGGCCACCCCACCTCGGTGGGATACGGCTGGTATGTTGAAAGAAAGAACAGCATATGTGTAGAGAACCTAGGATAACCCCAAAAAAAGTCTGACAGAGTGACTTATTTCCATTGCTTTCACTCAGAGCGTCATTTCTTTTAAAAATGGTGTTACACGAGAATGGGAGTGTTCTTCTTTATTTATTCTACCGTATCAATGTAGAGACGACTTGTACACTATGCTAAACCCCAACCAAATTCAAAGCAACTCCCCCAAATACTTTATTATCCTTTAACTATTAAGCCATTATTACAGACTTTTAAATGTATGTCTGTATCATTAGTTGTACTACCTCATATTAATAATTCAAATTCAAATTTTTATTTCTTTGCAAAGTTTGCAATGTGTGACTGACATGTTATAAGGAGGAAGAGTAAATGAACTTAATTACAGACTTAAAAATGTATGATTGATTGTATCATTAATTGATTGTATCATAAATTGTACTACCTCATATTAACAATGGAGTGAATATTGACTATTTGTATTTTATCACTCTTCGCCTGTCTAGACTTAAGTAGTCTATAAGTATATTAGGTTAAGTCTGTGCGAAATGCCTCGGCATGATAGTGGCTTTGTTTGCTCCAATCATATTATGATATGTAAACACACATTGTAACCTTAACAAAGAAATAAATTATTTATTATTATTTATTATCACACTGGCCGATTCCCACCAAGGCAGGGTGGCCCGAAAAAGAAAAACTTTCACCATCATTCACTCCATCACTGTCTTGCCAGAAGGGTGCTTTACACTACAGTTTTTAAACTGCAACATTTTTATTATATATATGTACTACACTTTGGCATTTTTGTTTGAAGATTTCCCCAACCAGTTGCTTTTTCGATGCAATACAGATGATATACAAAGAGATAATCAGTCTCTTATCTTCAAATACACCCAGATGTAGCACATGCCTAATGCCTCGTGTTGATAAATGAAACACTTGTGCAACATTTGGATATCTTTATTGTGGAAATATTTCACCAACCAGTGGCTTGTCTTGCCATTTCCCTTTTTGTTTTAGTTCATTTTAATCTGGTTACTCACTGGTTTCGGGGGTCAATGCCCTCGTGGCCCAGTCTGTGACCAGGCCTCATGGTGGATCAGGGCCTGATCAACCAGGAAGTTGCTGTTGGCCGCATGCAACCCAACGTACAAACCACAGCCCAGCTGGTCAGGTACTGACTTTAGGTGCCTGTCCACCGCCTTGTTGAAGACGGCCAGGGGTCTATTGGTGATCCCCCTTATGTATGCTGGAAAGCAGTTGAACAGTCTTGGGCCCTTGACACTTATTGTGTTCTCTTATTGTTCTAGTGGCACCCCTGCTTTTCATTACTGGGATGTTGCATCGTCTGCCGAGTCTTGCTTTCATGGGGAGTGATTTTCATGTGCAAGTTTGGTACTAATCCATCTAGGATTTTCCAAGTTTACATAATCATGTATCTCTCCTGCCTGCGTTCTAGGGAGTACAGGCTGAGGAACTTCAAGTATTCCCAGTAGTTATCAAGGAAGCTGTACTTGCTTCCTTGAGATACCATTTGGCGAGTTAGTATGGCCGTGGTCACTGTGAAAAAAACTTTCTTTTCTTCACTTCTATTCTCCCTGAATCTGTTAGTAATGCTTTATAAAGCCCTTCAATTTTTTCCCCTGGCCTTTTTTTAAAAGTCCAATCTAATGTGTTTATTCTTATAACCATTCAGTATTCTTATAACCATTTCAGTAGCTTTCTTGAGCAATTCTTCCTTGTGCTTAACCTATGTTAATGTTTTTTATGAGCCTATTTTTATCATTCTCATGATTTCCAATTCAGTTTTTTTTATTTCAAATTATTGTGCAATATATAATAATTAGAAAACCCACAGAATGCACAGCATTTCAAACAGACAGACTAGTATTAAAATTGAACATTAAAATGGTATAAAATACCGACAGGTTGTTAGGTAAGACACATATGCAACAGTTAGGTATCTTTATTATGAAACGTTTCGCCTACACAGTAGGCTTCTTCAGTCAAGTACAGAAAAGTTGATAGAAGCAGAAGATACTTGAAGACGATGTAATCAGTCCATCACCCTTAAAGTTTTGAGGTGGTCAGTCCCTCAGTCTGGAGAAGAGCATTGTTCCATAGTATGAAACATATTGTTTCATACTATGGAACAATGCTCTTCTCCAGACTGAGGGACTGACCACCTCAAAACTTTAAGGGTGATGGACTGATTACATCGTCTTCAAGTATCTTCTGCTTCTATCAACTTTTCTGTACTTGACTGAAGAAGCCTACTGTGTAGGCGAAACGTTTCATAATAAAGATACCTAACTGTTGCATATGTGTCTTACCTAGTATTAAAATTGTTTAGTTCTTTAACTTTAATGGGTATTGTACAAAGTATTAACAAGAAGTTAAGAAATAATTATACAGCGGAACCTCCACTTAAGAGTACATCCACGTGCGCGTTTTTCCAGATACGAGCAGTCGCTCGGTTGATTTTTTGCTTCCATACACGAGCAAAATTTCCAGATGCAAGCGAGCCTTGAGGGAGGTTCCTTGATACTGGTAAAGGGCTCATGCTCTTGATCTAGGGAATTGAATCTCACTTGTTTGTTGGGCTATCTTATCGAACCTTGGGCAATGTATGACAGAAAGATGCTTCTTAATATACACCAAAATTGAAAGAAATCGGACCATAAATAACGGAGTTCACTTCTCAGCCATTAGCCGCCCTTAGCAGTATATTTTCGTATGGTTTTTATGGTTGTACAGTGGACCCCCGCATAACGATGGCATCACATAGCGATTTTTCCGCATACCGATTACTTTTATCGCAAAATTTTTGCCGCGCATACCGATTAAAAACCCGCTTACCGATTTTCGTCCGAGACGCGTCCAATGTGCCCTCAGCCAGCCTCACATGTGCCGGCCGTCCCATTGTTTACCAGCCAGCCTCCGCGGTAACATCCAAGCATACACTCGGAATATTTCGTATTATTACAGTGTTTTCGGTGCTGTTTCTGGAAAATAAGTGACCATGGGCCCCAAGAAAGCTTCTAGTGCCAACCCTGTGGTAAAAAGGGTGAGAATTAGTATGGAAATTAAGAAAGATTTTGAAGGGTTTGGGGCTAACCCTGAGAAGCCTATGCCAGTTGTGGAATCCATTGTGCCTACTTCAAAGATTAAGGAAATGTGTGCACAGTGGGTTGAACTGCAAACCTTTATAGATGAAATCCACCCTGACACAGCTGTTGCAAGCCGTGCTGGTGACTATTTCAATGACAATGTTGTGGCCCATTTTAGACAAATCGTAAAGGAACGGAGAGGTACAGAGCTCTATGGACAGATTTGTTGTGCGACAGAGGTCCAGTGACTCTCAAGCTGGTCCTAGTGGCATTAAAAGAAGAAGGAAGTAACCCCGGAAATGACTTGCTACCTCAAGTCGTAATGGAAGGGGATTCCCCTTCTAAACAGTAAGAAGATAATGCTCTCCCCTCCTCCCATCCCATCAATCATCACCAGATCTTCAATAAAAGTAAGTGTCATTTAATTGTGCATGCCTTTTTCAGTTTGTGTGTATTAAAATTAACATTTCATGTGGTAAAAAAAAATTTTTTTCATACTTTTGGGCGTCTTGCACGGATTAATTTGATTTCCATTATTTCTTATGGGGAAAATTCATTCGCATAACGATTATTTCGCATAACGATGAGCCCTCTTGCACGGATTAAAATCGTTAACCGGGGGTCCACTGTATTCTCGTTTTCTTGATCTCAATTGATAGAATGGGTATGTTTGTTATTAAGAGATGAGATGATTTTTGAGTATTACATTGTTACAGCCACTCATTACTGTTACAGCCAGTACCACAGCCCAGATTTCATTCTGAGGGCTTAGAAATCATCTTTACAAACATGATTTTCAGTATATCTAAGAAACTTCTTAGTACAGTGGACCCCCGCTTAACGATCACCTCCCAATGAGACCAATTATGTAAGTGTATTTATGTAAGTGCGTTTGTACGTGTATGTTTGGGGTGTGAAATGGACTAATCTACTTCACAATATTCCTTATGGGAACAAATTCGGTCAGTACTGGCACCTGAACATACTTCTGGAATGAAAAAATATCGTTAACCGGGGGTCCACTGTATTACAGTACATATTGGGCTTTTGTGGTCACTGGTCAAAAAACAATGAAAATGAGCCACTAACTGAAAATGATAAAGCATTTGCCTTAGAGGAACTTAAGTACTCTTAGGAACCCACCCCATTCCCTTCCACTGATGCATCACTGTGTCACAGCCTCTCACCACCATACCACAGCCTCTCATCACTGTACCACAGTTAATCACTACTGTACCACAGCCATCCATCACTGTACCACAGCAACTCACCACTGTACCACACCTACTCACAACTGTACCACAGCCTCTCACCACCGTATCACAGCCTCTCACCACCGTGCCACAGCCTCTCGCCACCATGCCACAGCCTCTCGCCACCGTGCCACAGCCTCAACACCATGCCGCAGCCAGCCTCTCATCATTGCCTCAGCCTCTCATCACTGCTACAGCCTCTCAACACCATGCCACAGCCAGCCTCTCATCATTGCCACAGCCTCTCATCACTGTGCCACAGCCTCTCATCACTGTGCTACAGCCTCTCATCACTGTGCTACAGCCTCTCATCACTGTGCTACAGCCTCTCATCACTGTGCTACAGCCTCTCATCACTGTGCTACAGCTCTATCCATACTGTGCCACAGCCTCTCAACATTGTGCTACAGCCTCTCAACACTGTGCCACAGCCTCTCAACACTGTGCCACAGCCAGCCTCTCATCATTGTCACAGCCTCTCGCCACCGTGCCACAGCCTCAACACCATGCCGCAGCCAGCCTCTCATCATTGCCACAGCCTCTCATCACTGTGCCACAGCCTCTCATCACTGTGCTACAGCCTCTCATCAATGTGCTACAGCCTCTCATCACTGTGCTACAGCCTCTCATCACTGTGCTACAGCCTCTCATCACTGTGCCACAGCCTCTCAACATTGTGCTACAGCCTCTCAACACTGTGCCACAGCCTCTCAACACTGTGCCACAGCCAGCCTCTCAACACCATGCCACAGCCTCTCAACACCATGCCACAGCCTCTCAACACCATGCCACAGCCAGCCTCTCAACACCATGCCACAGCCAGCCTCTCAACACCATGCCACAGCCTCTCAACACTGTGCCACAGCCTCTCAACACTGTGCCACAGCCTCTCAACACTGTGCCACAGCCTCTCAACACTGTGCCCACAGCCTCTCAACACCGTGCCCACAGCCAGCCTTCATCCCTTGCCACAGCCTCTCACACTGTGCCACAGCCTCTCCACCAGCCACAGCCCCCTCAACACTGTCCACAGCCTCTCAACACTGTGCCACAGCCTCTCAACACTGTGCCACAGCCTCTCAACACTGTGCCACAGCCTCTCAACACTGTGCCACAGCCTCTCAACACTGTGCCACAGCCTCTCACACTGTGCCACAGCCTCTCAACACTGTGCCACAGCCTCTCAACACCATGCCACAGCCTCTCAACACCATGCCACAGCCAGCCTCTCATCATTGCCACAGAATCTCAACACCGTGCCACAGCCAGCCTCTCATCATTGCCACAGAATCTCAACACCGTGCCACAGCCTCTCAACACCATGCCACAGCCAGCCTCTCATCATTGCCACAGAATCTCAACACCGTGCCACAGCCAGCCTCTCATCATTGCCACAGAATCTCAACACCGTGCCACAGCCAGCCTCTCATCATTGCCACAGCCTCTCAACACTGTGCCACAGCCTCTCAACACCATGCCACAGCCAGCCTCTCATCATTGCCACAGCCTCTCAACACTGTGCCACAGCCTCTCAACACCATGCCACAGCCAGCCTCTCATCATTGCCACAGCCTCTCAACACCATGCCACAGCCAGCCTCCCATCATTGCCACAGCCTCTCAACACTGTGCCACAGCCTCTCAACACCATGCCACAGCCAGCCTCTCATCATTGCCACAGCCTCTCAACACCATGCCACAGCCAGCACTCTCATCATTGCCACAGCCTCTCAACACCATGCCACAGCCAGCCTCTCATCATTGCCACAGCCTCTCAACACCATGCCACAGCCAGCCTCTCATCATTGCCACAGCCTCTCAACACCATGCCACAGCCTCTCAACACCATGCCACAGCCTCTCAACACCATGCCACAGCCTCTCAACACCATGCCACAGCCTCTCAACACCATGCCACAGCCAGCCTCCCATCATTACCACAGCCTCTCAACACTGTGCCACAGCCCTCTCCAACACCATGACACACCGCCATCTCATCAATTGCCACAGCCTCTCAACACCATGCCACAGCCAGCCTCCCATCATTGCCACAGCCTCTCAACACTGTGCCACAGCCTCTCAACACTGTGCCACAGCCTCTCAACACCGTGCCACAGCCAGCCTCTCATCATTGCCACAGCCTCTCAACACTGTGCCACAGCCTCTCAACACCATGCCACAGCCTCTCAACACTGTGCCACAGCCTCTCAACACTGTGCCACAGCCTCTCAACACTGTGCCACAGCCTCTCAACACTGTGCCACAGCCTCTCAACACTGTCCACAGCCTCTCAACCCCCATGCCACAGCCTCTCAACACCATGCCACAGCCAGCCTCTCATCATTGCCACAGCCTCTCAACACCGTGCCACAGCCTCTCAACACCATGCCACAGCCAGCCTCTCATCATTGCCACAGAATCTCAACACCGTGCCACAGCCAGCCTCTCATCATTGCCACAGCCTCTCAACACTGTGCCACAGCCTCTCAACACCATGCCACAGCCAGCCTCTCATCATTGCCACAGCCTCTCAACACCATGCCACAGCCAGCCTCTCATCATTGCCACAGCCTCTCAACACCATGCCACAGCCAGCCTCTCATCATTGCCACAGCCTCTCAACACCATGCCACAGCCAGCCTTCTTCATTGCCACAGCCTCTCAAAACATGCCACAGCCAGCCTCTCATCATTGCCACAGCCTCTCAACACCATGCCACAGCCTCTCAACACCATGCCACAGCCTCTCAACACCATGCCACAGCCAGCCTCCCATCATTGCCACAGCCTCTCAACACTGTGCCACAGCCTCTCAACACCATGCCACAGCCAGCCTCTCATCATTGCCACAGCCTCTCAACACTGTGCCACAGCCTCTCAACACCATGCCACAGCCAGCCTCTCATCATTGCCACAGCCTCTCAACACCATGCCACAGCCAGCCTCCCATCATTGCCACAGCCTCTCAACACTGTGCCACAGCCTCTCAACACCATGGCCACCCGCCTCTCATCATTGCCACAGCCTCTCAACACCATGCCACAGCCAGCCTCCCATCATTGCCACAGCCTCTCAACACTGTGCCACAGCCTCTCAACACTGTGCCACAGCCTCTCAACACTGTGCCACAGCCTCTCAACACTGTGCCACAGCCTCTCAACACCATGCCACAGCCAGCCTCTCATCATTGCCACAGCCTCTCAACACTGTGCCACAGCCTATCAACACTGTGCCACAGCCTATCAACACTGTGCCACAGCCTCTCAACACCATGCCACAGCCAGCCTCTCAACACCATGCCACAGCCAGCCTCTCAACACCATGCCACAGCCAGCCTCTCAACACCATGCCACAGCCAGCCTCTCAACACCATGCCACAGCCAGCCTCTCATCATTGCCACAGCCTCTCAACACTGTGCCACAGCCTCTCAACACCATGCCACAGCCAGGCCTCTCATCATTGCCACAGCCTCTTCAACACCATGCCACAGCCTCTCAAAACCATGCCACAGCAGCCTCTCATCATTGCCACAGCCTCTATACACTGTGCCACAGCCTTTTAAACACTGTGCCACAGCTACTCTCATCATTGCCACAGCCTCTCTAACACCATGCCACAGCCAGCTCTCATCATTGCCACAGCCTCTCAACACCATTTCCACAGCCAGCCTCTCATCATTGCCACAGCCTCTCAACACTGTGCCACAGCCTCTTCAAACCATGCCACAGCCAGCCTCTCATCTTGCCACAGCCTCTCACACTGTGCCACAGCCTCTCAACACCATGGGCACAGCCAGCCTCTCATCATTGCACAGCTCTCAACACCTGGCCAAGTCTCTCAACACTGCAGCCACAGCTTCTCAACACCTGCCACAGCCTCTCAACACCATGCCACAGCCTCTCTACACCATGCACAGCAGCATCTCATTTATTGCCACAGCCTCTCAACACCATGCCACAGCCTCTCAAACTCATGCCACAGCTCTTCAACACCATGCCACATGCCTCTAAACCCTGCCACAGCCTTCTCAACACCATGCCTCGCCTCTCAACACCATTGCCACAGGCCAGCCTCTCAACATCATTGCCAAGGGCCAGCCTCTCAACATCATTGCCCAGCCAGCCTCTCAACCTGTGCCACAGCCTCTCAACACCATGCCACGCTCTCAAACCATGCCACAGCCAGCCTTTTCAACCATTGCACAGCTCTCAACAACATTGCTACAGCCTCTCACACACGCACAGCTCTCATACACCACGCCACAGCCTCTCAACACCATGCACGCCTCTCAACACCATGCCACAGCCATCTCAACATCATTGCCACAGCCACTCGATCACTGTACTCCAGCTCCCCCCCCCCCTACACACACGCGCTTGCAAAATCTATAATTAACTTACAAATCAGTTGTACTGGTATGCGAGAGGATGGTGGCCATGACCGAGGATTATTAGCTATGTGTTGTAGAGGTCTGTTGCTGTGCTGGGTGGTGGTGGTGCTGCTGGGTTTGGTGGGCTGCTACTGCTGGGGTGCTGTACTGCTGGTGGTGCTGTTACGTTGGTGGTGCTGTTACTGCTGGTGGTGCTGCTACTGCTGGTGGTGCTGCTACGCTGGTGGTTGCTGTTACTGTTGTGGTGCTGTTACTGTTGGTGGTGCTGTTACTGCTGGTGGTGCTGTTACTGCTGGTGGTGCTGCTATGCTGGTGGTGCTGCTACTGCTGGTGGTGCTGTTACTGTCTGTGGTGGCGTTAGACTGTTGTGCTGGTGGTGGCTGTTACTGCTTGTGTGGTGGCGGTGTTACTTGTTGTAGTGGTGGTGCTAGTGCGGGGTGTTACTGCTACTGCTGGTGGTGTGTTATGCTCTGCTGTGTGATGTATGATGTTGTTCTGTGGTGGTGTTGCTGATGTACTGCTGCTAGTGGTGTGTTACTGTTTGCTGGTGGTGTTACTTGTTGTGGTGGTGTTTAGCTGCTGGTGGTGTGTTACTCTGCTGGTGGTGATGTTACTGCCCTGGTGGTTGTTACTGCTGGTGGTAGTGGTGTTACTGCGGTGGTATGGTGTACTTTAAGCTGGTGGTAGTGGTGTTACTGCTGGTGTGATGTTCTGTCTTGGTGGTGTACTGCTGTGGTGGTGTGTTACTGTGTGGTGGTTACTGGTTAGTGGTGTTACTGGTGGTGGTGTTACTGGTGGTGGTTTACTGTGTGTTACTGGTGGTGGTTACTGGTGGTGGTTACTGCTGGTGGTGTTACTGGTGGGTTACTGGTGGTGGTGTTACTGGTGGTGGTTACTGGTGGTGGTGTTACTGGTGGTGTTATGGTGTGTTACTGGTGGTGGTTACTGGTGGTGGTTTACTGGTGGGTGGTAGTGTTAACTGGTGGTGGTGTTATGGTGGTGGTGTTACTGGTGGTGGTTACTGGTGGTGTAGTGTTACTGGTGGTGGTAGTTACTGGGGTGGTGGTAGTGTTGTTATGGTGGTGTGTTATGGTGGTGGTTCTGGTGGTGGTGTTACTGGTGGTGGTGTTACTGGTGGTGGTGCTACTGGTGGTGGTGCTACTGGTGGTGGTGTTACTGGTGGTGGTGTTACTGGTGTTACTGGTGGTGTTACTGGTGAGTGGTGTTACTGGTGGTGGTGTTACTGGTGGTGTTACTGTGGTGGTGTCACTGGTGGTGGTGTCACTGTGGTGGTGTCACTGCTGGTGGTGTCACTGGTGGTGGTGTCACTGGTGGTGGTTACTGGTGGTGGTGTTACTGGTGATGGTGTTACTGGTGGTGGTGTCACTGGTGGTGGTGTCACTGGTGGTGGTGTCACTGGTGGTGGTGTCACTGGTGGTGGTTACTGGTGGTAGTGTCACTAGTGGTGGTGTCACTGGTGGTGGTGTCACTGGTGGTGGTGTCACTGGTGGTGGTGTCAGTGCTAGTGGTGTCACTGGTGGTAGTGTCACTGGTGGTGGTCACTGGTGGTGGTGTCACTGGTGGTGGTGTCACTGGTGGTGGTGTCACTGCTGGTAGTTACAGTGTTGCTGCTACAAACACACACGTGTGTTGAGGCTACACTAGTCACTGTTATAACAGTATCTCACATTCTTCCTCCTCCCTCACTGTACCTACAATAAAGCCACTATTATACAGCAACTAGTGAGGTACTAAACATAATTGTTCATACACTTCCACCATGACTGTTATTATGGTTTTACTCAACAAGGAAACTCGTCTTGCGCATATTAACATACTTTGTATTTGTTGTAAAAAAAACAGTATTGTGGCTCAGTAGTTAGTAGTATAATGGTTAGTAAGTTAATTGAAATACAATTATATAATTATCAGGTGATTACAATTGTCTTATTTAGTAATATGTGTAAAGCAAGTAGGATAACCCCCCAAAAAAAGTCAGTAATATTTCCATAGGCGTCCCTTGATATATTAAAGTTACTTGTATAATATATATAATCCATTTATACCAGACTGTTGAAAATAAGTCGCTTTAATTTTTGGTGGTTATCCTAGATAATTTACACTTATTACTTTGCAATACAATTGAAATCATCCAAAAACCTTATAGCTGTACCTAAATATCCCCTCAAGGAAGGTTCCTTGATGTTGGTGAGGGGCTCTTGATTTAGGGAATTGGATCTGTGCTCCAGTTCCCCGAATTAAGCCTGAATGCCTTCCACATCCCCCCCCCCCCCCGGCGCTGTATAATCCTCCGGGTTTAGCGCTTCCCCCTTGATTATAATAATAATAATGTACCTAAATAAACTTACCTTTAATTACTTATTTAACTTTATTATTTCCTCTTAATTTATTTACTTAAAATAAATTACTGCTATTCACCTGAAGTATGATTGGTTTAAATATTACAGTACATACAACCTTCCAATCGTATGTTTCAACCATTATTTCTTCAGCAAATTGTTATTTTGGGAGACCTAAGCCAAAAAATATATATATATATTTTTTAGCTGTAGTTCCCCGTGAGAGCCAATCAGCGCTCAGTACTGTGACCAATCACAGGCAAGCTAAACACAGATGCAGCAGAGGTAAACTAATGTGTCAGCACAAACTTGATTTAGGTACAGTTTTACTCAGCTTTTGGTTGATTATAATTGTTTTATATGATAATATGTGTAAAATATGTACAACTTAAACATACTATGATCAATTTCTTTAGAACTGAGTAGTCTGTAAGACATTAAATTAAGTTTGCCCAAAATGCCTAGGCATGATAGTGCCTCTTTGCACTGCAACTCATTATTGTAATTTCATAATCTCAATGAAATCTTGCAAAGAAATCAAATTTGTTTGTTTTTCTTTAAATTAATTTTAAGTTGATTATAATTGTTTTACCTGGTAATATATGTGTAAATTACCTAACTTTACTTAAAAATTCAACCTGACTTATTTCCACTTGTTTTATTTAAGGCGAGGTAAGTAAGTTTATTTAGTAAATAAGTAAGTTTATTTATTTAGTTATAGGTACAGGTACACATAGTATACATGGATCACTCCTCTTTCTTATTTACATCAATGATCTAGCGAATTCATCATTACTACTCAAATCCATATTATTTGCAGATGACACTAGATATATCTTCTCTCACCCAAACCCAGTTATACTGGCCAACACTGTCAGTGTTGAATTGCAGAAAATATCTACCTGGATGATGACTAATAAGCTTACACTCAATACTGACAAAACCTATTTCATTCAGTTTGGAAACAGAGCTGCAAATGTTCCACTTAACATAAATGTCAACCTGTGACCCAATCAAACTGTTACTATTTAACTTCATTACCTAACAGAATACTCAGTTCTACTGATTACACAGCAACACAGTAAATGACCATATGACCTGTCTTTGTAATACTCATTTGTACTAAATTGTTATCTATATTACAATAATTTTTGTACCACTGAATATATCATTGCTTAGTTAATCTTAAGTTAATTTTAAGCCTGCCCATAATATTCTGCATACAAGGGGCTTTGGCATGCTGCACCTTAAAAATTGTATTCCTTGTACTTCTCTGTATCATGTTCAAATTAATAAATAAATAAATAAAATAAAATAAAAACATAATGCTAAACTGATCACCCATCACAAGCCTCACAGAGGGAAAATTCCTAGGAATCCACCTTGACAGTAGCCTCAAATTCCAGACACATATACAACAAATTTCCAAGAAAATCTCTAAGACAGTAGGCATACTATCAAAGATATGGTACTATGTTCCACAATCAGCTCTCTTTGCACTGTATCATTCACTTATCTACCCTTATCTCACATATGGGATTTGTGCATGGGGGTCAACAACATTAAATCAGCTAAGACCACTAATAACCCAGCAAAAGGCTGCAGTCAGATTGATAATAAATTCCCACTCCCGACAGCATACTCCACCAATATTCAAAAGTCTAAAACTGCTCACCATAAAGAATATCCATACTTATTCATGTGCTTGGTGGCCTGGTGGCTAAAGCTCCCGCTTCACACACGGAGGGCCCGGGTTCGATTCCTGGCGGATAGAAACATTTCGACACGTTTCCTTACACCTGTTGTCCTGTTCACCTAGCAGCAAATAGGTACCTGGGTGTTAGTTGACTGGTGTGGGTTGCATCCTAGGGAACAAGATTGAAGACCCCAATGGAAATAAGTTAGACAGTCCTTGATGATGTACTGACTTTCTTGGCTTATCCTGGGTGGCTAACCCTCTGGGGTTAAAAATCCGAGTGAAATCTTATCTTACTACATACATAACTACATACATCTCCCTCCACTCAAAGTTCTCCTCACCAACCTAACAGGACACATGACCATAACACAAGACACAGATCTCTTTTTGATGTACCTTATGTCCATATTACTTTATGTAAAAACTCTATGCACATAAAGGGCCCCAAAATTTGGAATTCATTACCAGTAGTAAATACTAAAGTAACTCGGTCTGAACATCAATTTAAGATTCTTCTCAAAAACCACTTACGCACCCTAAACTAAATACACGTACTCAGTATTTAACTTTACCAAAAAATCTCCCAGTTACCTAAATCTTAAAACTTCAAAATGTAATGCCCAAAGTTCATACATAGATTAAAACTACCTTGTATTAATACCTACCCAAAACGTTAGTGCCTTACACCCAATTGTAGCATTCTCATAACTGTAAACTATACATGATTATATACACCTGGAAAATCCTAGAGGGACTAGTACCGAACTTGCACACGAAAATCACTCGCTATGAAAGCAGAAGACTTGGCAGACGATGCAACATCCCCCCAATGAAAAGCAGGGGTGTCACTAGCACGTTAAGAGACCATACAATAAGTGTCAGGGGCCTGAGACTGTTCAACTGCCTCCCAGCATACATAAGGGGAATTACAAACAGACCCCTGGCAGTCTTCAAGCTGACACTGGATAAGCACCTAAAGTCGGTTCCTGACCAGCCGGGCTGTGGCTCGTACGTTGGTTTGCGTGCAGCCAGCAGTAACAGCCTGGTTGATCAGGCTCTGATCCACCAGGAGGCCTGGTCACAGACCGGGCCACGAGGGCGTTGACCCCCGGAACTCTCTCCAGGTTAACTCCAGGTATATTTTCAACAACTCACATTGTTATATTCCCATAATATAATTTCAATATTTACTATTGAAACTATTGTAATTTGAGTAAAATTACTGTGTACTATAAATAAACAAGATGTACAACTTAAACTATGTTCAATTTCTTTAGTATTATGTAGTCTGTAAGCCATTAAATTAAATCTGCCCATAATGCCTTGGCATGATAGTGACTCTCTTTGTACTGCAACTCATTTTTATAATTTCATACTCTCAGTGTAATCTTGCAAGGAAATAAAAATGGATTGATTGATTGATCTCAATTGGTAGCTCACTCAAGCTCACACAATGTATACTGTACTATGCAAGGAAATAAAAATTCAGTTTAATTAATCAGGAGGCGTAGATGTAAAATAGAAAGAGACAGGTGCTCCCTTTACAGGCGACGGAAAAGAATAATAGAACAGCTAAAAGAGGCCAATATATCTGCAGTGCATAGGGAGACACTGGACAGAGAAATAGCAAACATCGAACTAAAGCTAAGGAATCTTATAGGAGTCAGGAATCGCTGGAAGAACTAAAAGCCATAAATGAAATCGAAAGAAACCCAAAGTATTTCTTTTCTTATGCCAAATCAAAGTCAAGAACAACATCCAGTATTGGGCCCTACTTAAACAAGATGGGTCCTACACAGATGACAGCAAGGAAATAAGTGAGCTACTCAAGCCCCAATATGACTCAGTTTTTAGCAAGCCACTAACCAGAGAGAGCCACAGAATTTGGTAAACACAAGCCTATTTGACGTTATCCTGACGCCAGAAGACTTCGAAGAGGCAATAAATGACATCCCCATGCACTCTGCCCCAGGGCTAGACTCATGGAACTCTGTGCTCATCAAGAACTGCAAGAAGCCCTATCACGTGCTTTTAACATCCTATGGAGAGGGAGCATGGACACTGAGGTCATCGCACAGTTACTAAAAACGACAGACATAGCCCCACTCCACAAAGGGGGCAGTAAAGCAATAGCAAAGAACTACAGACTAATAGCACTAACATCCCATATCATAAAAATCTTTGAAAGGGTCCTAAGAAGCAAGATTGCCACCCATCTAGATATCCCATCAGTTACACAACCCAGGGCAACATGGGTTTAGAACAGGTTGCTCCTGTCTGTCCCAACTACTGGATCACTACGACAAGGTCCTAGATGCACTAGAAGACAAAAAGAATGCAGATATAATATAAACAGACTTTGCAAACTCCTTCGACCAGTGTGACCATGGCATAATAGCGTACAAAATGCGTGCTAAAGGAATAGCAGGAAAAGTTAGTAGATGGATCTATAATTTCCTGACAAATAGAACACAAAGAGTAATAGTCAACAGAG
This sequence comes from Cherax quadricarinatus, assembly GCF_026875155.1. NCBI lineage: Eukaryota > Metazoa > Arthropoda > Malacostraca > Decapoda > Parastacidae > Cherax > Cherax quadricarinatus. The sequence goes on from NC_069422.1 coordinate 49,419,966, forward strand.
TAAAGTCTGAGGTGGCTATGGTGAAAAGCTTTGCTCCGCAAGGCACAGTACTCGCTCCCATCTTGTTCCTCATCCTCATATCTGACATAGGGATGTAAGCCACAGCACCGTGTCTTCCTTTGCAGATGACTCCCGAATCTGCATGACAGTGTCTTCCATTGCAGACACTGTAAGGCTCCAAATCTTTCAGTGGGCTGCAGAAAACAATATGAAGTTCAACGATGAGAAATTTCAATTACTCTGATATGGTAAACATGAGGAAATTAAAACTTCATCAGAGTATAAAACAAATTCCAACCACACAATAGAGCGAAAAACTAATGTCAAAGACCTGGGAGTGATCATGTTGGAGGATCTCGCCTTCAGGGACCATAACACTGTATCAATCGCATCTGCTAGAAAAATGACAGAATGGATAATGAGAACCTTCAAAACTAGGGATGCCAAGCCCATGATGACACACTTCAGGTCGCTTGTTCTATCTAGGCTGGAATATTGCTGCACACTAACAGCACCTTTCAAGGCAGGTGAAATTGCTGACTTAGAAAATGTACATAGAATCTTCATGGCACGCATAACTGAGATAAAACACCTCAATTACTGGGAGCGCTTGAAGTTCCTGAACCTGTACTCACTGGAATGCAGGCAGGAGAGATATATGATCATATACACCTGGAAAATCCTAGAGGGACTAGTACCAAACTTGCACACGAAAATCACTCCTTACGAAAGCAAAAGACTCTGCAGACGATGCAACATCCCCCCAATGAAAAGCAGGGATGTCACTAGCAATAAGTGTCAGGGGCCCAAGACTATTCAACTGCCTCCCAGCATTCGTAAGGGATATTACCAATAGACCCCTGGCTGTCTTCAAGCAGGCACTGGACAAGCACCTAAAGTTGGTACCTGACCAGCTGGGCTGTGGTTCGTACGTTGGATTGTGTGCAGCCATCTGTAACAGCCTGGTTGATCAGGCCCTGATCCACCGTGAGGCTTGGTCACAGACCAGGCCATGGGGGCATTGACCCCCGGAACTCTTTCCAGGTACACTCCAGGTCTCTCTCTCCAGTGACATGGGTCTCAGACAAATAGAGCTTTGATGAACTGTTGGCAAGGGTTTTAAAGGAATATGAGGAGGAACTTGCCAAACCTTTGGCTAACCTTTTCAACATATCTCTATTAGCCGGCATAGTGCCAGATAAGTGAAAAATGACAACCGTGATGCCTATCTACAAAGCAGGAGACAGGTCCTTAGCTTTGAACCATAGACCAATAAGCTTAACCTCCATTGAGGAAAAATTGATGGAATCAGCAATTTCCGAGGCTATTGAAAGCCACCTTGAAAGACAGATTGATTAATGATTCTCAGCATGGTTTTACCTTACGAATTTACTAACTTTTTTCACTAAGGTATTTGAGGAGATATATCATGTGGTAAGAATATGATATTGTGTATTTGGACTTTAATAAGGCTTTTGTTAGTGTTCCACATCAGAGGTTATTGAGGAAAGCAGAGGCTCATAGAATAGGAGAAATTTTTTCCTGGATAGAGGCATGGTTGACAGGCAACAGAGTTTGCATAAACAGGAACAGATTAGAATGGGGATGCATCACAAGCGGTGTTCCACAGGGGTCAGTGTTGAGCCCTTTGTTGTTTGCAATTTGCATAAACAACATGGATGATTGAATAAATAGGGTCATAAGCAAGTTTGCTGATGGCATCAAAATAGGCGAGTTAATTCTGATGAGGACATTCGAGTGCTGCAGGAAGAACTGAAGAGTGATGCAGTGGTCAGAGAAGTGACATGCAGTTTAATGTAGACAGATTCAAAGTTCTATGTACTAATTGTAATACCATTATTTGTTTTTTACTGCCTCACTGCTATAAATCTTACTAATAAAAATTTTTGGCTCCCTCTCTTTTGTAATAATGAATAATTAAAATTTACCAATCCATAACCTATGTCTAGCTTTAAGTAGTCTGTAAGCAAAACTGTAATTCTTCTCTACCCAACTTATTAAAGCCATATAGCATGGTATAATAAAATATTAAATTCTCTTGTATTCATTGTAACCCACCTAATGACTATATGTACAATTACTGCACTGTTACTGCCTTATTAATTTTAAGTTAGTCTTAAGTTTGCCCAAAATACTCTGCAAATAAAGGGGCTTTTGGGATGTACACCAAATTGTTATAGTACTTCTTTGTACAAACATGTTATCATGCTAAAATAAAATTATTATTGTTATTAGGATTAAGCTGCCCAAAAATGCTCAAGCATGCTATGGCTTCATCCCTAATACTTTATTAAATGTAAAGTACAGTTTGTATCTATGTAACGAATAATACTTTATATTTATTATAACTATATTCACAAGAAGCACTGCACCTGTATGGGTCATACAGTACTTGGATAAGGCAAAATATTTCAGTTCGTTCCTCAGTAGAGGCTTTAAATATTACTATATACGCAAATTCTTTAGGCAACCATGAATACCAGTTTTTAACTCAGTTAAAATAGTAAGCTAGACAGGTAACTAAGGTGATTTTCAGTTTTCCAAATTAAGCATAGTGTTTTAATTGGGAAGTTGTGGCATGCAAAGAGTACGTAACCTTTCTTCGGCGCATGTACACACCCTCATTGAAAGGCCATCTCCCCAACCAGCGAACCAGTACTAAGGTTGAACAATGGGGCCCCATCGTTCGATCAGTACCCAGGTTCAGCCAATGAGAAGGTGGGACTGGCAATCGTAGAGGTGTTGTGGGTGCTACCCACCTGTCTATCCTTGTCATTTCCATACTAGAGCTGGTTAAGCATGGTTGTCCATTCTGTCTCCAGGCTGTATCTTGGCCTTGCCCAAACCGTGTTGTATACATACATTTCCAACTGTATATAGTGTACATATATGTAAATATCCACATTGCTCTTGGTGAAGGAAAATATATTTCAAAGTCATTCAGCTGTGTTTGTTCTGCTCCTTGCTCCCCTTTACACCCAGGATAACAGGCCTTATTGTCCCTGGGTTGTAATATGGGGGCCTGTCTGGGATCTGGAGCTGGAGCTGGACTTAGAGCAGGAGTTGAGCCTAGGGTGAAGCTGAAGCAGGAACATGGTATAGCTTGCTGTCTGGTGTTGTGTTAGCGTTGCCAACGCTTTATGAAATTTTGCGTGTCAGCCTTGCATTTTATGGTCAGCCTGCTATTATATGATCGTTGACAGCTTGCTATTGGCTTGTTCATTGTGCTCGCTTTACTATGGTCAGTCTTGGTGTTGTGTGAATATTTTGCAGTCGGCTTTGCTATCGCGTATCAGCCTTGCTATAGTATGTGTGAGTATTCTGCAGTTGTACTGTGCATAGCTGAGCATGTATTGCAAACAACGTGTTACATTGGGGTACGAGTATTCTGCAGTTGTACTGTGCATAGCTAAGCGTGTATTGCAAATAGTGTGTTATGTTGGGGTATGCCGCCTAGACGAGTCAGACGTCTAGCGTCTGAATGCACTTTATTAAACTTGTCTAAATTTTCTCTACAGCGTTGTTGGCAAATTGCTCGTTCCATTGGCGTTGATTACGAACCCACACTCACAGCTGCACAGCTTCGTACTCTTGTAAGTATCAAACTTTGAGAAGAGGAGATGGCACATAAAACTCCTCCCTCTGCAGGAGCCAGGAATAAAACCCTGATGTTCTCATAGGAAAATGATGCATCAACTGAGAAAAATCGTCAGTCTCGTGCAACAGGGTTGTCTGAAGGTGAATCTGCTCTGTTGGCACTCGAGTTGGTGAAAATCAATCTCGAACAGACTAGGGAACAGCGATGATATGCCAGGGAAGGATTTGATAGAGAAAAAGAAGGCAGTTTTCTCAAGTTGTAAATGACTTTAGTTTACAAAAAACAGTACAGTTGGTTCCCTGCTTCAATGAGGCAGAACCTGAACAATTTTTCAAAACGCAAAAATCAGGCTTGAGCCTTGAGGTGGCCAGAACAGCATTGGGCGTCTTTGGTGCATACAGCTTTTCTTGGTAAGGCACAGGAATTTACATCAGTGTTATATGACACTGATTTTTGCAATTACAAAGTGGTGAAGACCACAGTTCTTGGAGCATATCAATGCATTCCTGCTAAGTATAGGAAGTTATTCAAGTTAGGCAGACGACAGCTCGGTCAATCCCTGGTGGATTTTGTGAGACAGCAGACCAAAGCTTTTACCTTTTGATGATCTAGTGCAGCTCATCTTAGTAGATAACCTGCTGGAGTCTGTGGGACCAGAGGTTAGAGTCTTTCTGCAGGATCATGTCTTAACCACTGCATTGGAGGCAGCCAGGTTGGCTGATACCTTTGAAACCAACTGCTTCTTGTCCGAGTGGTCCCATCTCTCTTTTCAACAGCCTGGCATGACTCAGAGATCGTCAACATTGGAGGATGAAGTGCCAGCCGGAAGGAGAACGTCTACGTCAGCCAACTAAGTCACCTGGTGAGCCACGCTACTCAACTTATGGTCAACCTGGTGAGCGACAAACCACTCAACATGGTGTAACTCGACAACAGTATCCAGAGCGACACCAGTTACAACGTCAGCAGGGAGCTAGGGTCAAGCCTGTTGTCTGTTATCTGTGCAACTAAGTAGGTCATATCTGCCCAAGCTGCCCTAATGAACCCCAACCATTAGGGAAAATCTATAATGTCCCTAGTAACATGATGACCCTGAAAGAAGTAGAGAAAGGGATGGCCCCTTATTATTGTAAGAGTTGTATTTCCCTTCAGGAAGACTCAAAGAAAACTGAAGTCAGAACCTTTAGGAATACTGGAGCATATTGCTCGCTTTTAAGAGAGGGAGTACTTCCTCTTTCTGAACACACTTCATTACAATCCTCTGTTTTGCTTGAAGCCTTCAGAGGAGCGATCTTTTCTGTCCCCTTGCAAAGAATCTATATACAGTGCAAATATTACACTGGATATTTGACTGTAGGTGTATCTGGAGGATTTCCTATGAAAGATGCCATGTTATTACTGGGTAATAACATTACCACTTCTAGTGTGTGTCCTGAACCCATAATGATTAATTCTTCTCCGGTGTTGGCCATAACTCAAGCAACATCCCAAAGGTTGTCTGGCGAGAATGCTGACCTATCCTTGGATGACTCTGATCTCGGAATAGCCAGTTTGTTTTACGAGGAAAAGTGCCCAGAGCCTCGTAAATTTAGTGAACAGACCCAGATCAAGCCTTCCTATTCCAGGGTTGCAGGATTGCCAGATATCTCTGTTTCCATGCCTGAGGGACTGTCCTTCCGAGAGGAACGACGAAAGGACCCTTCATTGAATTTTGCTCTTCAGGCAGCCATGGGTAAATCCTTTTCGGATCATCCTGTCAAATATAAACTTAAAAATGACTATTTGATCTGCACTGAGACTGGTAAGGAGGTAGAGGGTAGGCAACAGTCAGATAGGTTAGTGGTTCCAACAAAGTTTAGACCTCAAATATTGAATATAGCTCATAATACTTTATTAGATTACCTAGGAATTACTAAAACATTATATAGAATCACAAAAGAATTCTGTTGGCCAAAATTAAGGCAGGATGTGAAGAATCATATCCGCTGTTGCCAAGAATGTCAGCAGGAAGGAAAACCTGGACATTCCATTAAACCTGCACCTCTTCAGCTTATACATGCTGATGGAGAACCTTTTGCAGAACTAATTATAGATTCTGTGGGTCCACTACCTAAGTGCAAGTCTGGAAATCAGTACTTATTTACCATTATGGATAGAGTAACTAGATACTCGGAAGCAATCCCGTGCGCAGTACTAATACTAAAGCCATTCTCAAGGCCTTAACCAAATTTATCTCTTGTTTTGGCATTCCTAAATCTATTCAAAGTGATCAAGGTACTATCTTCACTGACAAAGCATTTAGGGAAGCATAACTAGGTTAGGGATAATCCACAACTTATCCACTGCCTATCATCCTCAGTCCCAAGGCGCCTTGGAAAGATTCCATCAGACGTTAAAACCCATGATGAGAACTTTTTGTATGCATTTTCCTACGGACTGGGATGACTCACTACCTTTGTTGCTGTTTTTAACAAGGGAAACTGTGCACGAGTCTACCGGGTATAGTCTGAGCTGATCTTTGGGCACAATGTACGAAGTCCTCTTCGGGTGCCCAAAGAAGGATGGATGGGAGAAGACGTTAGCTCAACACACTACAACCTGTCTTCAAGGTTGCAGGTGGCATGTCAGTTAGCCAAGGCTAACTGAAGGGCAGCTCAAAACAAGATGAAACAGAAGTATGACAGAAATGTACAATTCTGCTCCTTCCATCCAGGAGACAAGGTGTTGGTACAGGAACCTATACCTGGCCACACCTTGAAAGCTAGATATACGGGACCTATGCAAATTGTAAGTAAATTATCTGATGTAAATTATGTGGTGTCTCTCCTTGATAAGACCTCAAAAACTAAAACTTACCACATTAATCAAGTTAAGACTTTTAATACATCCTCTGCCTCTGAGGATGACTTTGACTCTTTGCACTCTATTTTTGAAGTTAATGTCAAGCTTCCAAACTCTGTCCCCCTCAAGGACCCTAGCCCTTTAATGATTGGGCTATCTAAAATTCAAATAACAAGTTTAACTGCACTTCTACAATCATACCCTGATATTTTTTCAGATGTGTCGAAAAAATGTACATTAGGTTATCATAACGTAGATGTGGGAAACTCTAAACCTATTAAACTCTCCCCCTACAGAGTTAATCCTGAAAAACAAAAGCTACTTCAGCAGGAGGTAGAATTTCTGTTAGAGCATGGGTTAGTAGAGGACTCATCTAGTGCATGGGCTTCACCGTGCATCCTTGTTAAAAAAGCCGATGGAGGTTTTCGCATGTGTATAGACTACCGTAAGGTGAATGAGGTCACAATTACAGATGCTTATCCTCTTCCTCGTCTGGATGATGTAATCGACTTTGTGGGTAAGGATACTTTTGTGTCCAAGTTAGATCTCCTTAAAGGTTACTGTCAGGTACCTTTGATGGATAAAGCGAAGGAAATTTCTGCCTTCGTAATTCCAGGTCATTATACAGTGGTCCCTCGTTTTTCGTAATTAATCCATTCCTGGAGCCGTTACTTTAAACGAAATTTACGATTTACGAATCAATTTTCCCCATAAGAAATAATGTAAATACAATTAATCCGTTCCTGACACCCAGAAGTATTAAAACAAAAAATTTTTTTACATGAAATATACATGTAGTACATAAACAATACAATGGGAAATGATGAATGAAACATTAACAGCATAACACTTACCTTTATTGGAGATTCTTCTTAGTGTATGGGAGACTGGAGGAGGAGGAGAGAGTGGATTGTTTATAGTTTGGAAGGGGAATCCCCTTCCATCAACACCTCAGGTACCATTTGCTTTTCTGGGGTTGCTTCTCTTCTCTGTTTCTTAATGCCACTAGGACCACCTTGAGAGTCACTGGAGTCCTGTCTCGCAAAATAACTGTGGAGAGAGCTCTGTTTCTGGCGTCTCTTTAACACTTCCCTAAATGGCCCAAGACTTTGTCACTGTACATGTTGCCACCTGGCTTGCAACAACCTTGTTAGGGTGATGTTTCTCCATAAAGTTTTCCATCTTACCCCACATAGTAAAAATCTCTTTAATTTCTGAAGAAGGCACCTTCTTCCATCTCTCTTCCTCCTCCTCTGCAGCAAGATTCTGAGCTGCGATGTGTTGCTCTTCCTGCTGAAGCTCTTGCAGCTCCTCAGTGGTGAGCTCTTCATTGTGGTCTTCCACCAATTCTTCCACATCCTCCAAACTCACATCCAACAACATGGAACTCCCCAGTGCCACAATTGATTTTGCAACAGACATAGGCTCATTAGGGTAAGTCCCAAATCCTTCAAAATCCCTCTTGTCGACACAATCTGGACACAATTTTCTCCAGGCAGAGTTCAAAGTCCTGGTAGTCACTCCCTCCCAAGCCATACCTATAAGGGTTATGCAATGGAGGATGCTGAAGTGTTCTCTCCAAAATTCCCTTAGGGTCAAGTGAGTGTCTGTGGTCACAGTCAAGCACCTGTGAAACATTGCTTTTGTGTAGTTTTTTTAAAGTTTGCAATAACCTGCTGGTCCATGGGTTGGAGGAGAGGAGTGGTATTCAGGGGCAAGAACTTTACTGTGATGAACCCAAACTCCTCGAAAATTAGGTCATCCAAGTTTGGAGGATGAGCAGGTGCATTGTCCATTACTAGCAGGCACTTGAGATCCAATTTCTTTTCCACACATCCACACTTTTTCACACTAGGGCCAAACACTTCATTGAACCACTCGACGAAAATTTCCCTCATGACCCATGCCTTACTATTAGATTTCCAAAACACACACAATTTACTCTTTATAACATTGTTTTTCCTGAGCACTCTGGGATTTTCAGAATGGTACACTAGTAATGGCTTCACTTTGAAATCCCCACTAGCATTAGCACAGAACATTAGCGTCAGCCTGTCTTTCATAGGCTTGTGTCCTGGCATTGCCTTTTCCTCTTGTGTAATGAAGGTCCTCTTTGGCATTTTCTTCCAAAAGAGGCCTGTTTCGTCACAATTGAACACTTGTTCAGGTTTCAGTCCTTCAGCCTCTATGTACTCCTGGAATTCATGCACATATTTTTCAGCCGCCTTGTGGTCCGAACTGGCAGCCTCACCATGCCCTTTCCACACTGTGTATGCCAGTACGGTTCTTAAATCTCTCAAACCAGCCTTTGCTGGCCTTAAATTCACTCACATCACCACTATTTGCAGGCAATTTCTTTACCAAATCTTCATGCAACTGCCTAGCCTTTTCACAAATAATCGAAATCATAAGAGTATCTGCTGCTAATTGTTTCTCATTTATCCACACCAATAATAACTTCTCAACCTCTTCCAGTACTGGTGATCTCATTTTTGTCAGCATAGTTACTCCCTTTGCAACAACAGCGTCCTTTATTTCCTTTTTCTTGGCCACTATGGAACATAAGGTTGTGTAGGGTTTCTTATACATCCTGGACAGTTCGGCCACACTTGTACCACTTTCATATTGTTCAATGATGGTTTTCTTAAATTCAATCATATTTCTCACCTTCTTTACCACAGGCTTGGCACTAGGAGCTTTCTTTGGAGCCATGGTAGCTTATTTAGTACTTGCAAGCACTAAAATAAATGGAATATTATGAAATATTTCACTGGAGCACGTGAGGGGACCTTCGCTCACTGGTAAACAATGCCAGACTGGCTGCAGCCCCGGCTCACGCCGTGGGTACATGTCCCGGACGAACTACGACTCATGAGTCAACCTATGAAAAGCGAGTCCATATTTATATGAAAATACCCCTATGATTGGCGAAATTTGATTGCCGGGAACTACGAAAAGCGGGGGACCACTGTACATGATTGCGGTAACTAGTGACAAGGTCCTCAGACAAAGAGAAATTAAAAGCTAACAAATCCCCAGCCTTGATGAACTGTTTGCAAGGGTGTTAAAGGAATGTAAAGAGGAACTTAGCATACATTTGGCTAATCTTTTTAATAGTATATTGCTACAAACTGGCATAGTGCCTGACAAGTGGAAAATGGCAAATGTAATACCTATTTACAAGGCAGATGACAAGTCCTTAGCTTCGAACTATATACCAATAAGCCTTAGCTCCATAGTGGGAAAATTTACGGAATCAGTAATTGCTGAAGCAATTCGTAGCCATCTCGAAAGGCATAAATTGATTAATGAATCTCAGCATGGTTTTACAAAGGGGTGTTCCTGTCTTACAAATTTACTAACTTTCTTCACTAAGGTATTTGAGGAGGCAGATCATGATATTGAATATGATATTGTGTATATGGGCTTCAGTATGGCTTTCGATAGAGTTCCACATCAGAGGCTATTGAGGAAACTTAAGGCACACAGAATAGGAGAAATTTTTTCCTGGGTTGAGGCATGGTTACCGAATAGGCAGCAGAGAGTTTGCATAAATGGGGAGAAATCGGAATGGGGGCATGTCACAAGTGGTGTTCCACGGGTCAGTGTTGGGCCCCTTGTTGTTCACAATCTACATAAACGACATAGATGAGGGAATAAATAGCGACATAAGCAAATTTGCTGATGACACCAAAATAGGCTGTTCAATTCATTCTAATGAGGACTTTAGAGCACTCCAGGATGATTTGAATAGACTGATGCAGTTGTCAGAGAAGTGGCAGATGCAGTTCAATATAGACAAATGCACTGTTCTAAATGTCGGACAGGAAAATAACCATGCCACATACATATAAGCTAAATAATGTAGATCTTAATATTACGGATTGGGAAAAGGATTTAGGAGTTCTGGTTAGTAGTAATCTAAAACCAAGACAACAGTGCATTAGTGTTCGCAATAAAGCTAACAGAATCCTTGGCTTCATTCAAAAAGTATAAATAAAGGAGTTTTAAAGGTTGTTTCTTCAACTCATATATCTTTGGTTAGGCCTCATTTAGATTATGCTACGCAGTTTTGGTCACCATATTACAGAGTAGATATAAATGCACTGGAAAACGTACAAAGGAGGATGACAAAGTTGATCCCGTGTATCAGAAATCTTCCCTATGAGGATAGACTGTGGGCCTGAACTGACTCTCTAGAAAGGCATAGAATTAGGGGGAATATGATTGAGGTGTATAAATGGAAAACAGGAATTAATAAAGGGGACGTAAATAGGATGCTAAAAATATCTAACATAGACAGGACTCGCAGCAATGGCTTTAAATTGGAAAAATTCAAATTCAGGAAGGATATAGGAAAACACTGGTTTGGTAATAGAGTTGTGGATGAGTGGAAGGAACAAACTCTCCTGAGTACCGTCATAGACGCTAAGATGTTGTGTAGTTTTAAAAATGAGTGGATAAATACATGAGTGGGTGTGAGTTGGACCTGATTGGCTTGTGCTACTAGGTTGGATGCACTGCTCCTCCCTTAAGTGACATGTCTGACCTCAATAGGTCAAGGCATTGGCTTAAGCTGGTACGAAAATTGGAGCTGCCTCGCATAGGCCAGCAGGCCTGTTGCAGTGTTCCTTCTGTCTTATGTTCTTAATATACAGTAACCCCTTTCAGAATGAAAAATTCTCCCTCTTCATTCCAGGAACTTATCCATCAGGCTATTAAAGGACTTGAAGGCACGGCAGCTTACCTAGATGACATAGTGGTAGTGTCTGATACTTGGGATCAACACCCGTTTAGGCTTAAGGCTCTCTTTGAGACCTTCCAGAGTTCCCATTTAACTGTTAACTTGTCTGAGTCATCCTTTGACCAAGCTACTGTTACTTTTCTGGGCCATGAAGTAGGTAGTGGCAAAGTTGCCCCTAAACTTGCTAAAGTTCTTTCCATTAAAGATTATCCAGTTCCCCATGATAGGAAATCTCTTCAATGTTTCCTAGGCATGATAGAGTTTTACAGAAGATTCTGTAAAAAAATTTCAGATCTTGTAGCCCCTCTTAACCCTTTCAGGGTTTCGGCCATACTAGTACGGCTTACGTGTCAAGGTTTTTGACGTACTAGTACACATAAATTCTAGTGCCTTCAAATCTCACGGGAAAAGGCTGGTAGGCCTAGATGTGAGAGAATGGGTGTGTGTGGTCAGTGTGTGCGGTAGAAAAAAAATCTGGGACCCAGTGGCACATTGTGGGAACGCCATTTTAGTAGACTTTGTTCACCATGCCTCGCGGTAAGAAGCTCCTCACTCCTCAGCGAATTGGGACACTTTTGTTCTCCAGTGACAGTTCTAATACAGATGGAAGTGCCAGTGAAGATGAGTTTCAAGGTTTTGGCGAGGTTGTCACTGAAACTAATGACCATAATATTGGTAATAGTGAGGAAAACCCGGACGACCCTCAGCCTTCCACCTCTGCTGCTGGGCCGTCTTGATCACGTTCAGTTGTACCAGAATCAAAGAGGAAACTCCTATTTTCCCAAATTTTGGACTCAGATGTGAGCATTGGTGGTGATAGTGATAGTGAATATGAACTACAAGCTCTTGAAAACAGTTCCAGTAGTGATAGTGAAGTGGAATATTCTCCAGTGAAGTGTCAGTATATACGACAATATATGCGCTCTGGTAGTGTGCCATATGCTATTCCAAGGGGAAGGAGTACATCTCGTGGCTGTACAACAGGAACAGACAGTGAAAATGAAGATGATAGTGTTGCAATTGGGATGGAAAATGTGCATGGTGGTGGTGCCGGCCGTGAGGCACCAGCAGTGGGCCATGCTGCCACCCACGCCGCTGCCTCAGCTGATCTACAACAAAAGCCACCATCCTCCACCCATCCACCACACCAGCTTCCACAACCACAACCACCTGTCAATGTCCAGTACCCACCAGTAGACTGCACCTGGGATTGGCAGGAAGCTGTCAGTTTTGTTCCAAATCCCCACCAGTGTGATGAAAGCCAAAGTGGAATACGGCCATCTTGCACACTGAGGAACAATACCAGTGAACTGGAATGCTTTGAGTTATTCTTTGACGAACCCCTGATGGAAATTATTGTCAGGGAAAGCAACAGATACTACGAGTACACCATAGCAAACACAATACTTTCACTAAGCTCACAGCTACACAAGTGGAAGGAGACAACTGTGGCTGAGATGTATCTTTTCTTTGCCACAATAATGCTTATGCCACATGTGTATAAGCACATTGTGAAATCATACTGGTCAACAGACTGCCTGATTGTATCGTAGGGGTTCTTAAAAGGAGATATTGAGGGTTGAAGGTAGACACACTTGTTGGATGGTAACGATATATTGTCAGACTCTGGTAATGGGAGATGGAGCCCAGCCTCTTCCTTGTCCTAGCCTGGATGTCTATACGCCGTCTGAGGCTGAGGTAGCTCGCCTCACACTCAAGCTGCATCCCGTTACGTCATACAGTCACAGGCCTAAGGGGTCTTCTATATAAAGCACATGGATGATACTATGATATGCTATACAACACAGGGATCAGCAACTATGCTGACAGCTCGGTCATGTTACGTATGTTGTCTCGACATACACTACTATCTTATAGGCTGAACAGGCAGGTGGTTCTGGGCTGATTCTATACAATAACAAATTCATATATAACTTAGAACTAATGGATGGTATCATACTGGATGTTAACAAAATGAATTTTACGTAATGGGTGTTAACGTAATCACTTTTTAACGTAATGATTTTTTAAAGTAATGCATTACAAACTATAAGAACAAATCATTGTACAATATGGATGGAAATTGATCGATCGATCTGTATTATGCACTCTACGGATCTGAGGAAGAATAAATATATATATACAAGGTGAAATTAACCAGCAAAGGGATCTGGTGCACTCAGATCATTACTGTCAAATTTTCAGAATACGGAGGGAATGTGAATACGAAAAAAAAAAAAATTCTGAAAAACTAATCAGTTAATAACAAACAGTTGACAATTTACTTCATCTCGGACATCTAGTTATACAGACTATGTACATTTAAACCCAATTCTGCGAGGGTGAGGTTTACATATGCAGAATGGTTATCATCTCTGGGAGGATCGAATTCCTCTGCAATGGCTAACACATGCCTTGACTGAGGGAGATCTGACCGAGTATCTACAAAAGATACTTGTGGATTTCTCATCACTTGTTGAGTACGCAAGGAGTAACGACATTCAGGTTGATTATCTGACTGAGTATCTTAAGTAGAGGGTACAGAGTCGAGAGGATTTTCAGCTGGCACTGGACAAGCACCTAAAGTCGGTTCCTGACCAGCCGGGCTGTGGCTTGTACGTTGGTTTGCGTGCAGCCAGCAGTAACAGCCTGGTTGATCAGGCCCTGATCCACCAGGAGGCCTGGTCACAGACCAGGTCGCGGGGGCGTTGACCTCCGGAACTCTCTCCAGGTAAACTCCAGGTTAGTCTGGGTAGCAATATCATCAACATCGCATACTAATTTCATATGATCTAAATGCGATTCTTTGTACTTACCAGTACTAATTTCTCTAACCTTATACTTATTGCCAGAGATATATTCTACAACTCGATAAGGTCCAACAAACTTTTGATCAAGCTTAGGCATTGCGGATGCTTTGTTGAAATTTGTCAGCATTACTCTCGAACCTACCTTTGACTTTTGATGGCTTTTGCACGGCTATTAGTTTACTCTAGTAAATTTGCTGTTGATTTATGAAGTGTTTCACGGATTCTCCTAAAAATACTTTGAGCCATTCTGAACAGGTTGCTAAAAGAAATCATCAGGGTTGTAATTAGGTTTCGGAGTGGATATAAAAACTCATAGGGTAAATGCTTTTCTTACACCATACAATGCATAATGTGGAGTATCACCTATGGAAGCATTGTAAGCAGAATTTATGGCACAAATTTAACATCTGGTATGACTTCACCCCAAGTTTCACTATTGGGTTGATAGTGGCTCTCAGGACATCAAGTACTTTCTTTTTGGTTCGTTCGGCTAACCCCTTTCTGGCAGGATGGTAGGAACAATGGTGGATTAGAGATCTTGTACAAAGTACACAAATTTTCAAAAATCTCATTACAGAAATTTACCTCCATTATCTGTTACTAAGGACTTTGGGGTGGAAATTGCCTGCAGATAATGCGTTTTTTTAAACGCTTTAAGGGGTACTGTCCAGCAGTCTTATCTGCAATAGGAAACTAACTCACAATATCTGGTTAAATGGTCTATCATAACACAGATGTTTGTTGCCTTGGAGGGAACATTTAAAATTGGTTAACAAGTCAAGGGCAACTCTTTTCCCACGGTTCGCTAGTGGTTGGGTACACTTGGATTGGATTAGGACCATTGACATTCCTTTATGTTTTCATACAACACTACATTTCTTAACATACTCGGAAATGTCAGTTGCCAAAAACGTGACCAAAAGTATTTCATTCCGGCTTGTTCACAGAACGATCCATACCAGGGTGTGCAACACCTGGGGCATCGTGAACTAGCTGTAGAGCTACGTTCACAGTGACTGTGGAATTACTAACTGGTACACTCTTCTACTTGGAGTACCCAACTCGGGTGTTCAATACAGTAATTCCTGGCTCATTACAAAGTCACTAATGGGTTGCTGGTGGCTTACAGTAAGAATAAGATCTTCCTGGAGCAGGAATCGAATCACAACCAGACCACATGGATCTGTTCTTTGGCATTTTTTGACATCCTCAACATAAATGGAGGATCTGCAGTAACTAACTAAAAGTGTTGCGAAAAAAGCATCTGCGACTACAATTTTAAATTGCCAGGTAAATGTTCAAAAGTGGGATTGAAATCTTGGATAGTCAAGGTCCCATCTGGCTAACCTTCCAGTAGGCTGTTTGTTCTGGAATAAAGGTATCAAATGGTGCATGGTCGTCAAGAAAACGAACAGGGTACTGGGGAAATAATGCTCGGAAGTTGCTTTAAAGACCATATATTGCTAAAGCTTCTTGCTCCGTTACTGTGTAATTACGTTCAGCTTTGTAAGGACTCGGCTAGCAAATGCCAACTGCATTGTACTTTGCCATCAGTCTCTGAGCTAGTACGGCACCTATTTCCAATTGAACTAGCATCAGTTGTTTTGATAGAAGGCTTAGAAAAATCTGGGGAATTTTAAAATTGGAGCAGATGTTAGCTTTTCTTATGAGTTGGAATGCTCTTCTCTGACGGAAAGTCCAAACAAAAGGGGCCCTCTTTCTTAAGCAATTTTAGTTAGCGGAGCTGCTAAATTTAAGAAAAATTTGCAATGAAAGATCTGTAGAAACCTGCTAGACCCACAAAGGATCTTACAGCATCAGCAGTTTTGGGAGTTGGAAAATTTAGTACTGCCGTTACTTTACTTTGATCAGTCGTAACCCCTCTAGGAGTGACTACGTGACCCAGAAACTTAATTTCTGATCTGAAAAATTGACATTTAGACAATTTGATCTTTAAATTGGCTTCTTCAAGCTTACCAAGTACTACATCAAGTCTTTTCAGGTGTGTATCCACATCTTCGGACGTGACGATTACGTCGTCTAAGTACACCATAAGTGCTTTACCTATAAGACCTCTAAATATATTGGTCATGAGTCTAGAGAACGTGATAGGAGAAGATCGTAATCCAAAAGCCATTCGAAGGAAGTGATAATGACCTGTGGGAGTGGAGAATGCAGTTAACTCTTGGCTGTCCTCGTGAAGAGGTACTTGCCAAAACCCTTGTAACAAGTCCAGGGTCGAGAAGACTTTGTTATCTCCAATGTTGTGTAAAAGATTGCAACCCCAGGCTTCAGTGATATAATGGGAGTGAATTGATTTGTGCTACTATTATGTATGCTTCACTTCTCAGACAAAACCAGGCCTGACAGAAACGACAGGTTATATAAGATTAGGAATGTGTTTGTGCATCTGAAAGAGAAATTCAATATGTATTTTTATCCCTTCAGGAAACTTGTAATTGACGAGTCTTTGATTCTGTTCAAAGGAAGACTCTCATTCAAGCAGTACATACCAAGCAAGAGGAAACGCTTTGGTATAAAGTTGTTTGTGCTTTGTGATTGTTACAGTGGTCTTGTATTGGATATTATTGTGTACACTGGAAGTAATACATTGCAAAATACCAGGAAGTTATTGGGCATCTCTGGTGATGTGGTTAGAACAATGATAGAACCATACCTTGGAAAGGAGCATATATTATAAACTGATAACTGGTACACAAGCCCCTCACTCAGTGATTTTTTGCGAGTGAACATGACAGATGTGTGTGGCACAGTGCATGCATATCGTAAACATATGCCCAGGTTTGACGCTGGCACTCGTAGAGGTGAGCTGCAGGCGTTTGCTGCCAATGACATCATGGCATTTCGGTGGCATGACAAACGAGATGTCACACTCTCATCAGTTCACTCTAATGAAATGACAAACACTGGCAAGCAGCATAGAGAAAGCAATGAACCCATTCTAAAACCTGCAGCTGTGATTGATTACATCCTCAATATCCGCTCAGTGGACAAATGTGACATGCAGATTGGGTTTGCTAATTGTGTTTGCAAGAGTTATAAGTGGTACATAAAACTCTTTTTCCCTCTTCTGGACATTTCCATGCTCAATGCTTATAATATGTATAAGATGAGGACCAGAAACAAACCACCATATGGCAAATTCTGTTTGTCTGTCATCAGACAAATAGTATTCAAGTACCAAGGAACAACTGCAATAGACCGCCCACTAAATTATCAACATCTACCTTCTCGTCTGAAGCATGGTGATCACTTCCTAGTAAAACTGCCTGCTACTGCTTTCAAGAAAAAGGCTCAGAAGAGGTGTTAGGTCTGTGCACATACAAAAAAACGCCCACAACAATGCAGAGACACTCGTTTTATGCGTGAGGAGTGTAAACACCACTGTGCATGACACCATGTTTCAAAGACTTCCACAGGCTGCAGAACTTCTAGAAACATGTCCTGTGACTGTATACTATGTGTATATAAAATATAGAAAAATAGTAATAAACAACATTTCATATTGTTTGTGTAAATATTTTCTGTAAACAAAACAGTGACAACAGTGTTTATGCAGTTATTGTGCAGTATAGAAAAAGAAATAACTTACAAAATAGTGCTTATATTGGTCTCACAGGCCATAAAAGTTACTTGGAAAAAAAAATAAAAAAAATAATAGAAAATAGTACATAAACTAAATAAAGTAATACCGGGTCTCGGCAGTCGGCAATGTTACCATATACTGGACATTTTCTGTCAACTTCACGCCTCCATATCTCAGTAAGTATTGATGGTAAAAATTTTTTGTTTAGCCTATAATGTTTAGAAAAAAAAATATCTTTTCATAAGATTTTTTTTTTTTTTTTTTTAATTTTGGCGACCTTGAGAACAAGTCTCTGAGAGGGCCTGGGGACCCTGAAAGGGTTAACAGTCACAAAGTTCCCTTTAACTGGACCCCAGAACATCAAACTGCTTTTACGAAAGCAAAAAGATTATTGTGTATTGCACCCATTCTTTTGTCTCCAGACCTTTCTCATTACACGTTGATGCTTGTGAGTCTGGGGTTGAGGCAGTACTGTTGCAAAACAGGGATGAGGGGTTGCAGCCTGTGGCTTTCTTCTCAGCGAAGTTCCAGCCGCACTAGAGAACCTACTCAACAGTTGAAAAAGAGGCCCTCGCGCTGGTACTGGCCTTGGAGCACTTCCATATACAGTGGACTCCCAGCTATCGGCTGGTTTGGTTATCAGCCAACTCGGTTATCGGCGGGTTTTTCGGCGCCCGTTTATCAGCCGTTCGCTCGGTTATCGGCCATTTTGGACACGTCCATCCGCTGGCTGGGGCAGCTTGCACTTCAGTTTGGCTTTGTCTGTTGGTGGCTGAGGAAGCTCCTGCTCATACATCCAAACATTTCGCTTGTTTACCATTGTTTTTAGTGTTTTTTCTTGCAGTGCAACTGTGAAATAAGTAAAGATGGCTCCAAAGAAAGTTCCTAGTAAAGTTCCTGTGGTAAAGAAAGTGAGAAACGCCATGGAACTTAACCCCTAAACGGCCCAAACGTATATGTTCTTATGCAGCGCCCCAAACGTATATATACGTTTTAATTTTCCTACCTCCAAATTTGGCATGATTGGCCTGAGATGCCTGGTCAGCATAGAATGGGTCTAAACACTTGGTGTGCGCAGTATTAAAAAAATCTGGGACCACTTAGTACCTTGTGGGAGTACCGGTTAAATTGAGCCCAGCTAGAGCAAACAGTGCGGCAAACACCAAGGATTCACTTATGTAATGTCATATTAACACTCCTCTTTTAAGAGGAAAGTGATGTTAACCCCAAGTTTAGGGTTGATCTCTGTCTGTCTGTGTCCATCTGTCTCTATCAGTCTCTGTCTATCTCTGTCTGTCTCTGTCTATCTCTGTCTCACAGGTACACATAAATACAAGTATACGTAGTATAAATTACCTAGGATAACCCAAAAAATCCAGACAAAGTGCTATACTCTGCTTGAAGATGTGAGTAAAGGTGATGACGCAGTCTTGTGGCTCTATCTGAGACAGAGCTAGACGGATAGACAGATAGACAGGGAGCTAGACAGACAGACATGTTTGTGTGCCAGCAAAAAACAAAGGGCGATGCTCATCAAATATCACCTCTAATCTTTTCTTACCAGCTGCATCCTCCTCCACCCTCGTGTATGCTCATCAAACGTTAGCTCTTATCAGATGTTATCTCATCATGTCACTGTCAAGGGTGGACTTTGTTTTTCATACTTCAAGGGAACTTATTATTACGTAATATTATTATGTATTCTTCTCCTCCTCCTACTCCTCCTCCTCCTCCTCCTCCTTCTTGTCCTCCTCCTTCTTCTCCTCCTCCTCCTCCTCCTCCTCCTCCTCCTCCTCCTCCTCCTCCTCCTCTTCCTCTTCCTCTTCCTCTTCCTCTTCCTCTTCCTCTTCCTCTTCCTCCTCCTCCTCCTCATTGACAGCAACCACCCAGGGAAGTACTACCGTCCTGCCAGATGACTGTGAAACAGAAACCTGTAACTGTTTTGCATAATGGTAGGATTGCTGGTTTCTTTTTCTGTCTCATAAACACGCTAGATAACAGGGATATCTTGCTAC
The DNA here is from genome assembly GCF_026875155.1 of Cherax quadricarinatus. Taxonomy (NCBI): domain Eukaryota; kingdom Metazoa; phylum Arthropoda; class Malacostraca; order Decapoda; family Parastacidae; genus Cherax; species Cherax quadricarinatus. The sequence goes on from NC_069422.1 coordinate 49,439,602, forward strand.
TCCTACTTACACTTTGGTCACACTTGACAGACATGCACATGCATATATATATACATACATCTAGGTTTTTCTCCTTTTTCTAAATAGCTCTTGTTCTTCTGTATTTCTTCTATTGTCCATGGGGAAGTGGAAAAGAATCTTCCTCCGTAAGCCATGCGTGTCGTATGAGGCGACTAAAATGCCGGGAAACAATGGGCTAGCAACCCCTTCTCCTGTAGACACTTACTAAAAAAGAGAAGAAGAAAAACTTTATAAAACTGGGATGCTTAAATGTGCGTGGATGTAGTGCGGATGACAAGAAACAGATGATTGCTGATGTTATGAATGAAAGAAGTTGGATGTCCTGGCCCTAAGCGAAACAAAGCTAAAGGGGGGGTAGGAGAGTTTCAGTGGGGGGAAATAAATGGGATTAAAATCGGAGTATCTGAGAGAGTTAGAGCAAAGGAAAGGGTAGCAGTAATGTTAAATGATCAGTTATGGAAGGAGAAAAGAGAATTGAATGTGTAAATTCAAGAATTATGTGGATTAAAGTAAAGGTTGGATGCGAGAAGTGGGTCAAATAAGCGTGTATGCACCTGGAGAAGAGAGGAATGCAGAGGAGAGGGGAGAGTTTTTGGGGAGATGTTAAGAGCCTTTGAACCAAGTGAGAGAGTAATTGTGGGTAGGGGACCTGAATGCTAAAGTAGGAGAAACTTTGGAGAGGGTGTGGTAGGTAAGTTTGGGGGTCCCAGGTTGTAAATGATAAGGGGGAAGCCCTTTGATTGAATTTTGTATAGAAAGGGGTTTAGTTATAGGTAATAAAATATTTTAAAAAAAAGAGGATAAATAAGTATACAAGGTATGATGTAGGGCGAAATGACAGTAGTTTGTTGGATTATGTATTAGTAGATAAAAGACTGTTGAGTAGACTTCAGGATGTACATGTTTATAGAGGGGCCACAGATATATCAGATCACTTTCTAGTGTACTACACTGAGAGTAAAAGTAGAGGGGATACAAGGAGAATAGAAGCATCAGGGAAGAGAGAGGTGAAGGTTATAAACTAAAAGAGGAGGCAGTTAGGGTAAGATATAAACAGCTATTGGGGGATAGATGGGCTAATGAGAGCATAGGCAATGGGGTCGAAGAGGTTTTGGGGGTAGGTTTAAAAATGTAGTGTTAGAGTGTCAGCAGAAGTTTGTGGTTACAGGAAAGTGGGTGCGGGAGGGAAGAGGAGCGATTGGTGGAATGATGATGTAAAGAGAGTTTGTAAGGGAAAAAAGTTAGCATATGAGAAGTTTTTACAAAGTAGAAAATGATGCAAGGAGGGAAGAGTATATGGAGAAAAAAAGAGAGGTTAAGAGAGTGGTGAAGCAATGTAAAAGGAGCAAATGAGAGAGTGGGTGAGATGTTATCAACAAATTTTGTTGGAAATAAGAAAAAAAGTTTTGGAGTGAGATTAACAAGTTTAAAAAAGCCTAGAGAAAAAATGGATTTGTCAGTTAAAAATAGGAGAGGAGAGTTATTAAATGGAGAGTTAGAGGTATTGGAAGATGGAGGGAATATTTTGAGGAATTGTTAAATGTTGATGAAGATAGGGAACTGTGATTTCGGGTTTTAGGAAAGGAGGAATAACATCTTGTAGGAGTGAGGAAGAGCCATTGTGAGTGTGGGGGAAGTTCGTGAGGCAGTAGGTAAAATGAAAGGGGGTAAGGCAGCCGGGGTTTATGGGATAAAGATAGAAATGTTAAAAGCAGGTTGGGGATATAGTTTTGGAGTGGTTGGTTTCAATTATTTAATAAATGTAGGAAGAGGGTAAGGTACCTAGGGATTGGCAGAGAGGCATGCATAGTTCCTTTTTATAAAGGCAAAGGGATAAAAGAGAGTGCAAAAATTATAGGGGATAAGTCGCTGAGTATACCTGGTAAAGTGTATGGTAGAGTTATTATTGAAAGAATTAAGAGTAAGACGGAGAATAGGATAGCAGATGAACAAGGAGGCTTTAGGGAAAAGGTAAGGGGGGGTGTGGACCAGGTGTTTACAGTGAAACATATAAGGGAACAGTATTTAGATAAGGCTTTAAAAAGGTCTTTGTGGCATTTTTGGATTTGGAAAAGGCGTATGACAGGGTGGATAGGGGGGCAATGTGGCAGATGTTGCAAGTGTATGGTGTAGGAGGTAGGTTACGAAAGCAGGAAGAGTTTTACAAGGATAGTGAGGCTCAAGTTAGAGTATGTAGGGAAAGAGGGAAAATTATTTCCCAGTAAAAATAGGCCTTAGACAAGGATGTGTGAATGTCACCGTGGTTGTTTAATATATTTATAGATGGGGTTGTAAGAGAAGTAAATGCGAGGGTCTTGACAAGAGGCGTGGGGTTAAATGATAAAGAATCACACACAAAGTGGGAGTTGTCACAGCTGCTCTTTGCTGATGAACATGTGCTCTTGGGAGATTCTGAAGAGAAGTTGCCAGAGGTTGGTGGATTGAATTTGGTTAGGTGTGCAAAAGAAGAAAATTAAGGTGATTACTGGAAAGAGTAAGGATTATGATGGTAACAAATAGGATTAGGTGATGAAAGATTGAATATCAGATTGGAGGGAGAGAGTATGGAGGAGGTTGAATGTATTCAGATATTTGGGAGTGGACGTTGGTCAGCGGATGGTCTATGAAAGATGAGGTGAATCATAGGAATTGATTAGGGAAAAAGAGAGTGAGTGGTGCACTTAGGAGTCTGTGGAGACAAAGAAACTTTGTCCTTGGAGGCAAAGGAGGGGAATGTATGAGAGTTATAGTTTTACCCAACGCTCTTCTCTGGGTGTGAAGCATGGGTTGATGAAAGTTGCAGCGAGGAGAAGGCTGGAGGCAGTGGAGATGTCATGGTTGAGGGGCAATGTTGTGGTGTGAATATAATGCAGAGATTCGTAGTTTGGAAGTTAGGAGGAGGGTTTGCAGGATACCAAATCTGTTGTCAGAGGGCTGAGGTGGTTCGGACATTGTGGAGAGAGAGAATGGCGCGAAACAGAATAACTTCAAGAGTGTTATCAGTCTCTAGTGGAAGGAAGGCGGGGTAGGGGTCGGCTAGGAACAGGTTGGAGGAGGGGGTAAAGGAGGTTTTGTGTGCGAGGGGGCTTGGACTTCCAGCAGGCATGCGTGGAGGTGTTGATTGGAGTGAATGGAGACAAATGGTTTTTTATACTGACGTTGCTGTTGGAGTTGTGAGCAAAGTAACATTTTATCAAGGGGTTCAGGGAAAACCGGCAGGCGGTCTTGGAGTCCTGGAGATGGGAAGTACAGTGGCTCTGCACTCTGAGGAGGGGTGGTTAATGTTGGTTTACTTGTAGAGTAAAGCACCCTTCTGGGCAAGACAGGATGGAGTGAATGATGGTGAAAGTTTTTCTTTTTCGGGGCCACCCTACCTTGGTGGGGAATCGTGGCCAGTGTGATAATGAATAATAAATAAAAAATAATCCAAAACATTGCTGAGATTCTATTAAATAAGTAAATGACCACCTGTCAGTGTGTTTGTGACAATTTGAGTACAATTTCAGTACCTAATACTAGTGTCAGAACAAAGATTGGTTATGAAATGACAAGAACTACTATAAATTGTGATTATCAGAAAACATAACATTGATAAAAATAATATGAAAAATAAGAAAAAAATGGTTGTAAATCGGCAACACTTCTGCAAGGTGCAGGACTCCATGTTGCTGTCACATAAGCATCCAGTGCCAACTTCTCTGCCTCATATCTCTGTAAGTACTGCCCTTTTTTTCTATAAAAAAAACGATTATTTTCTTTTTCAAAATATTCATGGCGCAGCGCGAGTGAATGGATATATACATTTGGAACGTTTAAGGGTTTTAATCGTGAAGTGATAGAATAGTTTGAGAATGGTATGAAGGTGATGGAACTTGCCAGGATGTACAGCAAGAATAAATCAACAATTGCATCCATCCTGGCAAAGAAAGAACAATGCTAATGTTGCAAAAGGAGTAACTTTTCTAACTAAACAAAGACCACCAATAATGGAAGAGATGGAAAAGTTATTATGGTGGATTAAGGAAAAAGAATTAGTGGGAGACAGTGTTGTGGAGTCGAATTTCATTGTGAGAAGGCAGGAGCAGTTGCATGAGGATCTTGCAAGAAAATGCAGGAACAAGTGTTTACTGCGATTTGTGAAATTTTTAGGGCCAGCAAGGTTGGTTTTGTTGGATTTAAGATGTGTAGTGGCATACACAGTATTGTAAGGTATGGTGAGGCTGCAAGTTCTGACAAATGTGCAGCTGAAAAGTATGTTCCCACTTCAGGGAAGTCTTAAAGAGATGCCAGAAACAGAGCACTCTGGACAGTTATTTTGTGACACAGGGGTCCAGTGACTTTCAAGCTGGTCCTAGTGGCAAAAAAAGACAGAGAAGGGAAGTAACCCCAGAGAAGGCTTTGCTACCTAAAGTCTTTATGGAAGGGGATTTCCCTTCCAAACACTAACTCCTCCCTCTTTCCTCTTCCCTATCTTCCAGAAGCCAGCATTAGCCTTCAATAAAGGTATGTAATACTTAAATAATTGTTAAAAACATTATTTTTTGTGAATATTTTTGTTTGGAACGGGTTAATTGTATTTCCATTAATTCTTATGGGAAATATTAATTCGGTTATCGACCATTTCAGTTATCGGCTGACCTTCTGGAACAGATTACGGCCGATAACCGGGGGTCCACTGTATATGTGGGCCAGACTTCGCAGGTGGTCACAGTCTACACCGACCACAACCCTTTAATTTATCTCTAAAATATGAAGAATCACAACACAAGAATCATGAGGTGGTCCCTCCGGCTGCACCCATATAATATCAGGGTAAAACATATCCCTGGCAAAGAAAACAAGTTGGCAGACTCACTATCTAGAGATTTTATGTGTATTAGGTTAGGATGTGTTAGGGACCTGTGGTAACTGGTTTCTAGCTTTTTTTTTTTTTTACCCCCTTTATATATGTTGTGGGGGGTGTTTTAGTGAGGGGCTGTCCTGCTTCCATCCGTAGGTATCTTGGACCTACGTTAGCCCTGATGTCTGCTGTCTCACTCTAAGTTTAGGGTTTGGCTTTATGTCACAAATAAAGCTGAGCTCTATCTAAGAGTTGGATGGTTGAGAGGAAAGGCAGTCCCATTAAATGGTGCCATGGTGGCACGGTTACAAATGGGAGGTGGGAGCCTATTCCTGAACCTTCTCGGGGTGGGGTTGTGGCATGCAAAGAGTACGCAACCTTTATTCGGCGCATGTACACACCCTCATTGAAAGGCTTTCTCCCCAACCAGCAAACCAGTACTAGGGTCGAACGATGGGGCCCCATTGTTCAATCAGTACCAGGTTCAGCCAATGAGGTGGGACTGGCAATCATAGAGGTGGTGTGGGCACCACCCACTGTCTACCCTTGTCATTTCCATACTAGAACTGGTTGAGCACGGTTGTCCATTCTGTCTCCAGGCTGTGTCTTGGCCTTGCCCAAACCGTGTTGTACACATACATTTCCAACTGTATATAGTGTACATATGTAGTAGGTTGGTAAACAGCAACCGCCCAGGGAGGTACTATCGTCCTGCCAAGTGAGTGTAAAACGAAAGCCTGTAATTGTTTTACATGATGACAGGATTGCTGGTGTCTTCTGTCTCAAAAATATACAAGATTACAGATATGTCTTGCTACTTCTACTTACACTTAAGTCACACTAAACATACATATACACGTTTATTTATACACATCTGAGTTTTCTTTGATTTTATCTTAATAGTTCTTGTTCTTGTTACTTTTCCATTTATATCCATGGGGAAGTGGAATAAGAATCTTTCCTCCGTAAGCCATGCGTGTTGTAAAAGTCAACTAAAATGCCAGGAACAATGGGCTAGTAACCCCTTTTCCTGTAATAATTACTAAAAAGAATAATAAAAAAAATTGTCAAAGTGGGAAGTCTGAATGTGCATGGATGTTGGGTGAATGATAAGAAAGAGATGATTGTGGATGTTATGAATGAGAAGAAGTGGGATGTCCTGGCTTTAAGTGAAACAAAGCTGAAGGGGGTGGGCGAGTTTCAGTGGAGAGGAATAAATGGGATTAGGTCAGGGGTTTCAAATAGAGCTAAAGAAGGAGTAGCAATAATGTTGAAGGATAAGCTATGACAGGAAAAGAGAGACTATAAATGTATTCAAGGATTACGTGGAGTAAAATAAAGGGGTTGGATGTGAGAAATGGGTTATAGTAAGCGTATATGCACCTGGGAGAAGAGAGAAGTGTAGAGGAGAGAGAGAGATTTTGGGAAATGTTGAGTGAATGTATGGGGAGTTTTGAACCAAGTGTGAGAGTACTTGTGGTTGGGGATTTCAATGCTAAAGTGGGTAAAAATGTTATAGAGGGAGTAGTAGGTAAATTTGGGGTGCCAGGGGTAAATGAAAATGGGGAACCTTTAATTGAGCTATGTATAGAAAGAGGTTTGGTAATAAGTAATACATATTTTATGAAAAAGAGGATAAATAAATATACAAGGTATGATATAGCACGTAATGAAAGAAGTTTGTTAGATTATGTATTGGTGGATAAAAGGTTGATGGGTTGGCTCCAGGATGTACAGGTCTCCCTCAACATTTGCGAGGGTTAGGGGATCAAGAGCCTCGCGAATGTTGAAAAACCGTGAATGTTTGGTGCCCCAATATATTGTAGGGATATGTATTACAATACTGCTTCCTTAACTTGTTGAACCATGAATAATCATAAAATACATGAAAACGTCGTAAATTGTACTAAATATATACGTGTTATGCTTTAACCCTTTCAGGGTCCAAGGCCCAAATCTGGAGTCACGCACCAGTGTCCAAGAATTTTCAAAAAAAAAATTTGTTATTTTTTCTTATGAAATCGTAGAGAATCTTTTTGTGAAGGTAGTAAAACAAAAAGTACAAAATTTGGAGGAAAATTGACGAAATTATGCTCTCGCGAATTTTGATGTGTCAGCGATATTTACGAATCGGCGATTTTGCCGACTTTGACTCCCATTTTAGGCCAATTACATTATTCCAATCAACCAAATTCTTAGCTATTTCACTAGTATTACTTCTATTCTATCGATTGAGCACAAGAAATCGCCTAGTCAACTGTTTCAACTACAAAATAAAGTGATCGGAAATTGTTAATTTGGCCAATTTAACACAAGTTCAAAATATTCCAATTTCAAAATAGGGTTCAGAATAAACAATGTAGGCAATTCCTGGCACTAAACTAACATTCCCTCTGTTCATTAGTTATGTTTTGAGGCTTTACAAATAAATTCCATTTTGATTTTTTATTCACATAATGAATTTTTATTCACAACCAAAAAATAGAAGATTTACTGTTATGCAATATTGTAATAATTGTATAAATATCATCACCATATTTGTGAATGTATATTAGACCCACCAGCTGACGTGTATTAGACGTGTGAGGTCGTTTGTTTACTCTTGAATATCGGCAAAAATTTAACATTTCTGCTACTTTGAGCTCAGTTTCAAGCCATTTCCAGGTAAAACCAATCAAAATCATCTCTATTTCTGTAATATGGGCTTCCATTCTATCAAATGAGACCAAGAAATCGCAAATACAACTATACAAACCATACGAAAAAACACTGCAAAGTTGCTGTTTTAATCGAAAAATCATGATTTCATTTTTTTTCTCTCATTATACACAGTGTGCTGCAGGATCTGTTTTATGTGGTGCACACATACCACATAGATGTATTCTCTCATATCTAGGCCCAAATGTACCACTCACAGTTTATCAGAGTGAGCTGAGCTCATGGCGTAGATCTACGGTTTGGACCCTGAACGTAAAGCCGTAGATCTACGGGACGGACCCTGAAAGGGTTAATAACGTATGTTATTTAATAACATGTATGTTAATAACATGTATGTTATTAAATACCACAGACTCCACCACTGCCTCCACCATTGCGAGTCCCTACTACCCTCCCTCCGACCCCCGCAACTGGCAGCCAGCCCTCCCACCACTCAGTGTGGTGAGTGTTTTGTTTGTTCATTATTTGCTATTAAACTACAGAATAAATAATGTAAACCCATTCATGACTGCATATTGGAATGGCTATTAGGAAAGGTATTAGACGGTGATATCATGTGTTTACTCTTGAACACAGCAAAGAATCGAACATTTCTGCTATTGCTAATAATAACAATAGTAATAATAATAATAATAATAATAATAATAATAATAAATACGATATAATTGAAGAAGGAAATTGTACAAAAATACGAGAGAGTGGTTGACACATCGTCAGTGTGACTTTGTTTATGCTCTTCCAAACATTTCACAATAATTCAGCGGTTGAGGCAGTGGTATTTAATAACATATATGTTATAAATAATAATAGTACATGTTATTATTAATAACATGTATTATTATTAACATGTATGTATTTAATAGCATATGTTATAAATAATAATAGTACATATTATTATTAACATGTATGTTATTAAATACCATTGCCTCAATCACTGCCTCAACCACTCCAGTCACACTCAATCTACAAGCACCAAACACAATGAATTATTGTGAAATGTTTGGAAGAGCAGGGAGACTAATGTTCACACCACCTTAAACAAAGTCATACTGACGATGTGTCAACCACTCCCTCATATTTTTGTACAATTTCCTTCTTCAACTATATCATATTTATTATTATTATTATTATTATTATTATTATTGTTGTTATTATTATTATTATTATTATTATTATTATTATTACTATTGTTATTATTAGCTGTAGCAGAAATGTTTAATTCTTTGCAGTGTTCCAGAGTAAACACATGATGTCACCGTCTAATACCTGTCCGAATAGCCATTCCAATACGCAGTCATGAATGGGTTTACATTATTTATACTGTAGAACCTTCAAAACTAAGGAAGCCAAGCCCATGATGACACTCTTCAGGTCACTTGTTCTATCTAGGCTGAAATATTGCTGCACACTAACAGCACCTTTCAAGGCAGGTGAAATTGCTGACCTAGAAAATGTACAGAGAACCTTCACTGGGAGCGCTTGAGGTTCCTGAACCTGTATTCCCTGGAACGCAGGCGGGAGAGATACATGATTATATACACCTGGAAAATCCTAGAGGGACTAGTACCGAACTTGCACACGAAAATCACTCACTACGAAAGCAAAAGACTTGGCAGACGATGCAACACCCTCCCAATGAAAAGCAGGGGTGTCACTAGCACGTTAAGAGACCATACAATAAGTGTCAGGGGCCCGAGACTGTTCAACTGCCTCCCAGCATACATAAGGGGGATTACCAACAGACCCCTGGCAGTCTTCAAGCTGGCACTTATCAAGCACCTAAAGTCGGTTCCTGACCAGCCGGGCTGTGGCTCGTACGTTGGTTTGCATGCAGCCAGCAGCAACAGCCTGGTTGATCAGGCTCTGATCCACCAGGCGGCCTGGTCACAGACCGGGCCGCGGGGGCGTTGACCCCCAGAACTCTCTCCAGGTAAACTCCAGGTGTAGTTTAATAGCAAATAATGAACAAACAAAACACTCACCACACTGAGTGGTGGGAGGGCTGGCTGCCAGTTGCGGGGGTCGGAGGGAGGGTAGTAGGGACTCGCAGGTGGCGGGAAACTTAAATATGATTTGGCGGCTGGGAATTTGGTGGCTGGGAATTTGGCGGTTGGGAATTCGCGAATGTGTGAAGCCCGTGAAAGTTGAAAACGTGTATGTTGAGGGAGACCTGTACACGTTTATAGAGGGGCAACTGATATATCGTATCATTATCTAGTTGTAGCTACAGTTAGAGTAAGAGGTAGATGGGACAAGAGGAAAATGGCAACAAGTAAGAGTGAGGTGAAAGTGTATAAACTAAGGGAGGAGGAAGTTCGTGTGAGATATAAGTAACTATTGGCTGGTGGGCTGGTGCAAGTATGAGTAGTGGGGGGGGGGGGTGAAGAGGGTTGGAATAGTTAGGGTGTGTACAAGAGAGGGAGACTACTTCCTGGTAAAAGTAGGTCTTAGACAGGGATGTGTAATGCCACTATGATTGTTTAATATATTTATAGATGGGGTTGTAAAAGAAGTAAATGCTAGGGTGTTCGGGAGAGGGGTGGGATTAAATTAGGGAAATTAAATACAAAATGGGAAGTGACATAGTTACTTTTTACTGATGATACTGTGCTTATGGGAGATTCTAAAGAAAAACTGCAAAGGTTAGTGGACGAATTTGGGAGTGTGTGTAAAGGCAGAAAGTTGAAAGTGAACATAGAAAAGAATAAGGTGATGAGGGTATCAGTTGATTTAGATAAAGAAAAATTGGATATCAAATTGGGGAGGAGGAGTATGGAAGAAAATGTTTTCAGATATTTGGGAGTTGACATGTCAGCAGATGGATTTATGAAGCATGAGGTTAATCATACAATTGATGAAGGCAAAAAGGTGAGTGGTGCATTGAGGTATATGTGGAGACAAAAAATATTATCTAAGGAGGCAAAGAAGGGAATGTATGAAAGTATAGTAGTACCAACGCTCTTATATGGGTGTGAAGCTTGGGTTGTAAATGCTGCAGTGAGGAGGCGGTTGTAGGCAGTGGAGATGTCCTGTCTAAGGGCAATGTGTGGTGTAAATATTATGAAGAAAATTTGGAGTGTGGAAATTAGAAGGTGTGGAGTTAATAAAAGTATTAGTCAGAGGGCTGAAGAGGGGTTGAGGTGGTTTGGTCATTTAGAGAGAATGGATCAAAGTAGAATGACATGGAGAGCGTATAAATCTGTAAGGGAAGGAAGGCGGGGTAGGGGTCGTCCTCGAAAAGGTTGGAGGGAGGGGGTAAAGGAAGTTTTGTGGGCTTCCAGCAAGCATGCATGAGTGTGTTAGATAGTGAATGGAGACTAATGGTATTTGGAACCTGATGAGCTGTTGGAGTGTGAGCAAGGTAATATTTAGTGAAAGGATTTAGGGAAACTGGTAATTTTTATATAATTCAGGTGCTATTTTTTAGCTTAAGACTATTTACTTTGTTTTATACTTAATTCTAACTATAGATTCACTACAAATCTTATGATTACAAGCATTGATCCTGATACCAACCTCTTATTTAATGACTTAAATGAATCAAACAGTTACTGTAATTACTACACTGCAGAACAATCAAAGGCACTTCTCAGTGCCAACAACAACATAACTATCTTTAACTACAATATCAGATCTTTAAGCAAGCATTACGATGACCTCATAGCATTACTAAATTCCTTACATGCCAATATGTCCATCATTACACTAACTGAAACCTGGCTAAAGCCTGATAGTACAGATGTCTATGCCATTCCTGGTTACACAGCCATACACAACTGTAGGCCAGACCAACAAGGGGGTGGCACAGCTATATACTACTCAGACCAACTAGAATGTATCACTAATACTTGCACAAGGGATGAACATGGGGAATATATAATAGCTAAATTCAAATCCAGATACCTACACAAACCTCTCACATTGATAAACATCTACAGAGCTCCACAGTCAAACATTAGCCAATTTAGTCAAAACCTAGGAAGTATGATAACTGATGCACGCATGAACAAAGATCACTTACTACTCTCAGGTGACTTCAATATAAATCTCCTGCAAGACCAGGACCCACACGTTACTGAATTCACAAACACAATGAGTAACTGCATGTTGCTACCAACAGTAACAAAACCTACAAGAGTTACAGAGACTAGTGTTTCCTACTTGACCACATCTGGACCAACACCATATCCCTTTAAAATCAGGCATAATTACAGATAATACCACAGACCACTACCCTACTTTCCTCATAACAACTCTTGGTAAACTACCCAAGAACACTACTAAAGTCACCTTCAGACTTCACAATGAGGCAGCCATTAATAACTTCACAACAGCAGTAGCAAACATTGATTGGCACACTGAGCTAGAAATCTATACAGATATTGACGAATGTATTAATAATTTTCTAAAAAAGACCCAATACCTCTATAACAAGCACTGCCCTAAAAAAACTACAGATGACAGCTAAGAGACTGAACAGTCCCTGGCTAACACCCAGCATTCTCAAATCCATAAATACAAAACACCAATATGAAAAACAGTACAGAATGGGTCACATAACCAGAGACCAAACAAAACGTTACTCGTCAATCCTAACCAGCCTGATAAGAAGGGCAAAAAAATTGTATTATGAGAACAGATTATCCAACTTACGAGGTGATATAAAAAGACCTGGAAAAACCTATCAGAAATTCTGGGAATAAAAAAGATTCACAAAATAGCGAAATAAAATTAGCAAAATCAGATGAACCCCAACTCCCACCAACAGAAACAGCAAACAGACTCAATGATTTCTTTCTCCACTATAGGACAAAACCTTGCCAATAAAATCCCAAGCTCAGATACCCCACCAAATGACTACCTCACCGGCAACTACCCGAACACACTGTTCCTAGCTCCAACTAACCCATACGAAGTCTCCCTTATTATCAACGCACTAAAAAACAAGGCAGGAGATTTAAATACCTTACCACCCTTTATATACAAAAAAGTATCACAAGTGCTATCACCAATCATTGCAACACTCTTTAACAAATCCATTGAATCCTCCACCTTCCCTACAGTACTCAAAATAGCAAGGGTCACCCGATCCACAAAGGAGGAGACCAAACAGAGTTGAATAACTATAGGCCAATATCCAACTTACACCCTCTCTCAAAAATCTTCGAAAAATTAATTCATAAACGAATCTACTCCTACCTTATCTCCCAAAACATACTCAACCCCTGCCAATTTGGATTCAGGCCTAATAAAAATACTAATGATGCTATTATACACATGCTTGAACATATATACACTGCAATAGAGAAAAAAGAAGTCCCACTGGGGATCTTCATTGACTTACGTAAAGCTTTTGATACAGTTGACCATGACTTGCTCCACGTAAAATTGTCACACTATGGTATAAGAGGGCACTCCCTCAACTACCTCAAGTCATACCTCAGCAACAGAAGCCTATATGTGTACACAAATGGGGCAAACTCTTCTGCGCAACCAATTACAGTTGGTGTCCCACAGGGAAGTGTCCTTGGCCCTCTTCTCTTTCTCCTATACATAAATGACCTTCCAAATGCTTCGCTATTCCTCAAACCCACACTATTTGCAGATGACACTACATACGTCTTCTCTCACCCGAGCCCAGTCACACTAGCCAATACTGTAAATACCGAATTACAGAAAATATCTACCTGGATGAGGACTAACAAACTTACACTAAACATTGATAAAACCTACTTCATTCAGTTTGGTAACAGAGCTACAGATGTCCCTCTTAACATAATGATAAACGGATCACCTATCACAAAGCTAACAGAGGGAAAATTCTTAGGAATCCACCTTGATAATAGACTCAAATTTCATACACATATACAACAAATTTCTAAGAAAATTTCCAAGACTGTAGGCATACCTGGAGAGTTTACCTGGAGAGAGTTTCGGGGGTCAACGCCCCCGCGGCCCGGTCTGTGACCAGGCCTCCTATCGAAGATACGGTACTATGTTCCACAGTCAGCCCTCCTGGCCCTATATCACTCTCTTATTTACCCCTATCTCACCTATGGAATTTGTGCATGGGGCGCAACAACAATTAACCATCTCAGACCACTAATTACCCAACAAAAGGCTGCAGTTAGAATAACAAATTCTCACTACAGGCAGCACACTCCACCAATATTCAATACACTAAACCTACTCACCATACAAAACATCCATACTTATTACTGCACCTATTACATACATAGAACACTTAACTCTGATATTAACCCTCCCCTCAAACATCTCCTTGCCAACCTCAAGAGAACACATGACCATAGCACAAGGCACAGATCACTCTTTGATGTTCCTCGTGTCCATCTCACACTATGCAAAAACTCAATGCACATAAAAGGCCCTAAAATCTGGAATTCATTACCTGTAAATATAAAAGAAACACTACCTGTTTATAAATTCAAGTCTCTTCTCAAAGATCACTTACCCACCCAAAACCAAATAAATACTGAATAACAACCTTATAAATTGTATATCTTAAATGTTTCTCACAATTATATCACATAAATGTTAAACCTAAAACCCAATCTAACTTTATTATTTTTTAAATACACTACCTAACAGAATACTCCATACGACTGAATGTACAACAATGCATGCAACCGTATGACCTGTCTTTGTAATACTCATTTGTGCTTTATAGTTATCTGTTTACAATAATGTATTATCACTGATTTCATCATTGCTTAGTTAATTTTAAGCCAGCCCGTAATGCTATGCATAGTATAAGTGGCTTTGGCATGCTGCTCTTATCTGTATTTTTTTGTACCTCTGTATGTATGCTCAAATTGTTAATAAATAAATAAATAAATAAATAAATAGCCAGGCTTGAGTCCTGGAAATGGGAAGTATAATACCTGCACTCTAAAGGAGGGGTTTGGGATATTGGCAGTTTGGAGGGATATGTTGTGTATCTTTATATGTATATGCTTCTAAACTGTTGTGTTCTGAGTACCTCTGCAAAAACAGTGATTATGTGTGAGTGAGGCAAGTGTTGAATGATGAATGGGGATTTTCTTTTTTGGGTCACCCTGCCTCGGTGGGAGACGGCCGACTTGTTAAAAAAAAAAAAATAGTAGTGTGTGTACTGTATGTGCATTTTTAGATCTAACTCTACTGGTTGCTAAATACATGATAACATAAACATGTTATCAGGCTTTTAAATTTATTTGAAAGTGCAAAAAAGGGCTATGTTTCACTTTACACCAGTAGCCTGGAACCTAACCTGCTGTATAAGCAAGGCCCTCCTGTACATATGTTAGTGCTGTATGACTCTTAAGGATTTAATTCCATAACTACAGTAATAAGTCTGCAAGATTCAAATCCAGTAGCAGTAGTAGTAGTTTAAATATTTATGGAAACTTGCTGAATGTTGGAATTGCTATCAGTACAGTAAGTAAAATAGGTGCCAATTTTGCAAATGTTAACATGAATAGGTGAACATTTGGAAATCTGCTAAAACATGGAAATAGATGGGAAAATGAAAAAATGGTTGGTGGTGCACTCATCTCACATACTGAGTGTCTGTGGTTCGATCCCTGGCATGGGTGAAAACATTAGGCATGTTTCCTTTTATCTCCTGCCCCTGTACACTTAGCTGTAAATAGGTACATGGGTGTAGTCGTCTGTTGTGAGTTGCATCGCAGGTGGTGGTAGTATACCAGGACTTTCAAATGAAATGAGTTGAGGTAGTTTAACATTAGCCTGTAAAATGTGAAAAACAACAGTAAATACTTTTCATATGTCTATGTAAATTGAAATGTTAGGAAAGGAAGTTCTTTATTATAGTTGTTTGGTGCTTTACACCTTTTTAGCCACAAGTGAGTAAATGCAGAAAATTTTCTGAGCAAACAACATTTCTAACTTTTTTTCTTATGAATATGGCTAAGATTAAAATTGGAAAAAAAAAAATTCATAAAACTTAATTTTTTCTTTCAGACTGAGGAGAAAAATGAGCAATGTGTGGCTTTTCAAATCAGGTGAAAAGAGTGATATGCATTACACCAACACACTTACTCAATCTGGATTCTCACCAGTGCATATTCCTGTCCTTTGCTTCCAGTTCTGTAATCAAGGCCCTTTGAAGACATCACTACAGAACCCCCAAGATTACAGTGGAATTATCTTCACAAGCCAAAGAGCAGTAGAAGCAGTTGCTGAGGTATATTTAAATTTGGCTGTTAGATGCCATGCTTCATGGGATGAGAAAAAAATATTTGTTGTTGGTGAAGCTACTGGAAAAGCTGTTCAAAACTTATTAAAGCTCACATGCATAGGACAAGAGTCAGGAAATGCACAACAGCTCATTCCAATCATAATTAGGGAGACAAAAGCATTTGATAAACCTCTCTTGTACCCTTGTGGCAATTTAGGGAAGGATGAGCTACCCAGGCTACTTGTTAATTATGATAGAGATTTCAAGGCACTTACCATCTATGAAACATCACAGCATGCACAACTGAAGTATACCATACAGAAGCTCATCAATGCTGGTCAGAAGCCTACTTATATGGTATTTTTCAGTCCATCTGGTGTAAATTTTGCCTTGCCTATCCTTCAATCTTTGAATGTAGATGTGACAGGCATAAAAATAATTGCAATAGGCCCAACAACCAATACTGCCTTGGTGCAACAAAATATTCCAGTGTCAGGAGTGTGTCCTACCCCAACTCCTGAAGGCCTAATACATATTTTGAAAAGTCCACTTTGAGCAGTACACTTGATTCAAGATTTGTTAATTGTAATATACATTTTGATGGGGGAGGGGAAAATGCTAACCCATAGGGGTCATTCAATTTTTAGGGCAAGGCAAGGCAAGGTTTGATCCCGTGACAAGAAATGTTATGTCAGATTCTTAAGATTAATAGCCTGTCACCAGCATCAAGGAACTTTTCTCAAGAGGTAGTAATTAATATAAAAAGAGCTAAACCCATAAGGGTCATACAGCACCTTGAGAGGTAGTGAACTTGTATAAATGTGCATGATTCACAAGGTAACTGAGTTCATGACTGTCAATTACCATTTTTACATTAAAAAAAAAATTCATCTTATTACTCGAGTTACTAAAATATAAAATTTGTCCTACAAACTGTTGTGTGTCAAGATGCAACGATAGCTCATCAGCAAAAGTTTAGAAAATTTTATTCGACAGTAAGAAAAGGCTTCTGGCACGTCATTTTTTTTTCATATTGTGCACTGATAAAATTGTCATACACAGCTTGGGGACTGGGAGGTAATCAGACTAAGGAATATCTTAATCAAGATTATATTATATTCGGGGGAAGTGCCAAGTCCATAAAAGTTTACAGCAGCTGGGAAAATGGAAGGAATTTAGGTTTATCCCAAGGAATGGGAGCACATGTCCAATTCCTTAGATCATGAGCCCTTCACTGGCATCAAGGAACCTCATTCGAGTGGTCTCGGATTAAGAGCCCTTCAACAGCATATAGATAAATTGTTTGTTAGGTGTTAAAATAGTTTGTCGTGAAGCATTAACCCTTTGAGGGTCCGTCCCGTAGATCTACGGCTTTACGTTCAGGGTCCAAACCGTAGATCTACGTCATGAGCTCAGCTCACTCTGATAAACTGTGAGTGGTACATTTGGGCCTAGATATGAGAGAATACATCTATGTGGTATGTGTGCACCACATAAAACAGATCCTGCAGCACACTGTGTATAATGAGAGAAAAAACTGAAATCATGATTTTTCGATTAAAACAACGACTTTGCAGTGTTTTTTCGTATGTTTTTTATAGTTGTATTTGCGATTTCTTGGTCTCATTTGATAGAATGGAAGACATATTACAGAAATAAAGATGATTTGATTTGGTTTTAGCCGGAAATGGCTTGAAAACTGAGCTCAAAGTAGCGAAATGTTATTTTTGCGATTCAGAGTAAACAAACGACCTCATGTTATACACGCCAGCTGGAGGGTCTAATATGCATTCACAAATTGGTGGGATATTTTAAATTATTACAGTATTGCAATTAACAGTAAATCTTCCATTTTTTGTGTGAAAAAATTCATTGTGAATTTATGGAATTTATTTGTAAAGCCTCAAACGTAACTAAGAACAGGAAGTTAGTTAGTTCAGAATACCTAATGTTTATTCTGGACCTATTTGAAATTGGAATATTTTGACTTTGTGTAAATTGGCCAATTAACAAATTCTGATCATTTAATTTGTAGTTGAAACAGTTGACTTGGCGTATTTCTTGGCCAATCGATAGAATAGAAGTAATTCTAGTGTAAATAGCTAAGAATTTGGTTTGACTGGAATAATGTAATTGGCTAAAATGGGAGTCAAGTCGCAAATCGCCGCTTCGTAAATATCGGCTGACACATCAAATTCGCAGAGATAATTTCGTCATTTTCATCAAATTAGTATTTTTGTTTTATTACCTTCACAAAAAGATTCTCTACCATTTCACAAGAAAAAAATAACTTTTTTTTTTTTTTTTAAATTCTTGGACACTGGGGCACCACTTCAGATTTGGGCCTTGGACCCTGAAGGGGTTAAACTCGGTGGTAATCAGGTTTAACCGTTTCGGTATCAGTCCTGTAGTACATGATTATTATCGATATAATTATTATTATTATAATAATCAAGGGGGAAGCGCTAAACCCGGAGGATTATACAGCGCCTGGGGGGGGGGGGATGTGGAAGGCATTCAGGCTTAATTCGGGGAACTGGAGCACAGATCCAATTCCCTAAATCAAGAGCCCCTCACCAACATCAAGGAACCTTCCTTGAGGGGATTATTATCAGAGATGCTAAACCACAAGGGCCAGTACTACACCATGAGCTCAATTCAGTGCGTCAAGTGTGCACCATGTAAAAAAAATATCCTGCAGCACATAGTGCACGAGGAAAGAAATAATTTTTGGTTGAAAACAGAGAATTTGCAGTGTATTTGTGTATGAGTTTTTATTATATTCTCAGTTTCGTGGTCTCATTTGATAAATAGAAGATATATTACAGAAATAGAGATGCTCTTAGTTTCAGGACAAAGTAGCTTGAAATTGAGCTCCAAGTTGCCAATATTCCAGAGTACACACCCCTCAAGGGAGGTTCCTTGATGCTGGTGAGGGGCTCTTGATTTAGGGAATTGGATCTGTGTTCCAGTTCCCCGAATTAAGCCTGAATGCCTTCCACATCCCCCCCCCCACCAGGCGCTGTATAATCCTCTGGGTTTAGCGCTTCCTCCTTGATTATAATAATCATCTTGATCTAGGGAATTGGATCTGTGCTCCAGTTCCCTGAATTGAGCCTGAATACCTTCCATCCCCCCCACATGCGCTGTATAACCCTACGGGTTTATCACTTCCCTGTGATAATAATCCAGAGTACACAAATGTCTTAACCCTTTGACTGTCGCGGCCGTATATATATGTCTTACGAGGTACCGTGTTTGACATATATATACTCAAATTCTAGCGGCTTCGAATCAAGCAGGAGAAAGCTGGTAGGCCCACATGTGAGAGAATGGGTCTGTGTGGTCAGTGTGCATCATATAAAAAAGATCCTGGAGCACGCAGTGCATAATGAGAAAAAAAACTTTTTTTTAATTAAAATGCAGACTTTGTGGTCTATTTTTGTATAGTATTTATGGTTGTATTCTCGTTTTCTTGGTCTCGTTTGATAGAATGGAAAACATATTATAGAAATAGAGGTGATTTTGATTGATTTTACTATAAAAAGAACCTAGAAATTGAGCTCAAAGTATGGGAAACGTTTGATTTTTGCCAATGTTCAAAAGTAAACAAATGATGTCATTGTCCAATAAATGTCCAACTAGCCATTCTAATATGCAGTCATGAATGGGTTGATGTTATTTATACAATTATTACAGTATTGCAGTAGTCTGCATAATAGTAAGTCTTCTATTTTTTGTTTGAATAAAAATTCAAAATAGAAAGCAAGAGTAATATCAGAGGAGCCTGGAGACATGACTGATGATACAAAGAATGTTATTTTAGAGCCAGGAATGTCTGCATCGTTCATTCTGGACCTTATTTTGAAATTCATATTTTTTAAATTTTCGTGAAATTGGCCAAATTGCAAATTTGACCACATTATTGGGTAGTTGAAATCGGTATTATTATTATAATCAACAGGAAGCGCTAAACCCGTAGGATTATACAGCGCCTGGGAGGGATGTGGAAGGCATTCAGGCTTAATTCGGGGAACTGGAGCACAGATCCAATTCCCTAAATCAAGAGCCCCTCACCAACATCAAGGAACCTTCCCTGAGGGGATTGAAATCGGTAAATGGGCAGTTTCTTGTACTCGATCGATAGAAAAAATGGAGTTCTAAAGAAATAGCTATGAGTTTGGTCGACGGGAACAACGGAATTAGCCGAAAATAGGGCTCAAAGTGGGCAAAACCGCCGATTTGTAAATATCGCCGAGATCGCCAACTTCGCGAGAGCATAATTCCGTCAGTTTTCCATCAATTTTTTTTTTTTTTTTTTTTGGTGTCATTACAATCGGGAAAAGATTGTCTATAATTTCATAAGAAAAAATAATTTTTTTTTTTAAATTTTGCGACACCAGGAGACGCCTCAGGATTGGGGGTTGCGACAGTCAAGGGGTTAATATTCATTTAGGAATGCACTGACATTTTGTAGTTACAATGTAGTAGTCTTCACTATTGTACGTATAACAGACTGGTTGCTATAAAAATATCCAAGCAGCAATTCTGTGACGTTACGAATGTGTACTTGCAATAAAATACACCACTTAAATTATGAAAATGGTAAATTGTAAAATTACCCCTCAAGGGAAGAGGTATCACATTCATAAAAATTGCTAAACCCATATGGACCATTCAGCATACTTTGTTATATGGGGACTGGATATATTATTATAATCAAGGGGGAAGCGCTAAACCCAGAGGATTATACAGCGCCTGGCGGGGGGGATGTGGAAGGCATTCATCAGGCTTAATTCGGGGAACCGGAGCACAGGGGACTGTATAGACATTGGTTGTGTTCACACACTGGGTATTTAGTGTGACTTTGGTATCAGGCATCTTACCTTGGCAATAAATTATTATAATAAAAAAAAAGCACTAAACCACAAGGGCTATACAGCACTGCCCTTGGCAATAAAGTTTTATAGAACAATAAGCAGGAATAAGTCCTGTGGTGGGTCATTTGGACTGTTTCCTGACAGGGAATTTGGAATATTGGCATTATGACCAAAGTGATGCCTGTGCCTAGGAGGCACAAGCTCTAGTGTGCAGGGGCTAGGGATGGAAATGTCTTGGACGGCATGCATTTTGTGAATGTGCATAGGGAAGTATTCAAAATGTATGCTTGTGATTAAAGACGTACAAGTCGCTGAGAAAAAAAGAAGAGCTAAACCTACAACTGTAAACAAGGTATTTTAAAGCTTTGACATTTTATTCCATTTTTTGTTTTATTACATGGTGCCCTCTCAAGGGATGCTTCATGTTGGTAAGGTCTCTTGATTCAAGGAATTTGATCTGCCTTCCCCTTCCTTGGATCACAAACCTGAAGGCCTATTATCCCAGGTGCTATATGACCACTATGGGTTTAGCATCCTCTATCAAAGGAATGGCAGCACATGATATGATCTATTATGTGATGAATATACACAAAGCCACCCAACACATTCCTAATAGGAACATGGAATTTATGCATGATGTATAACTAAAGTTAATAATCGAAGTCTCTCACCCAGATTTTGAGAAGTACGAGTCTTCCCTTATGTCGACTTTTTAGTACAGTTTACCAGTTCTAGCACCATTGTGGGCTGCATCCTAGGGGATGGATTATTATAGCAGCTAGGATCAGCTTCAAAATGAGCTACCATATACAAATTTTCTAAAATATTAGAATGGTTAATTAAATGAAAACCTCTCTCTCAAACTTATTTATTCAAATTTTTGCATTCGTAAATATGGTACAGGGTTTAAAGAAAAATTATTAGCCTTACAGTACCGAATGACTTATTCAAATTATAAATGAACATATATCAACAGGGATTGTGAAAAAATATACACTAGGTTTGTCCACACTTACTGAAAGTAGATCACGTATATGTCAAGAATAACTTTAGTGAGTAAATTTCAGACACAAAGCTCACCTATCTTTGAGGCAATAACAAAGATACATTACTACATCAGCTAAACTTGTGAACTTCTGCAGCAGGTTCATTTGTAAAGCTTGTGTTTTTGTTTTTCTGTACACTACAAAATACTACACCGCTTGGTGGAATGTACACACTCGCACAGTAACATTTGCACTAAAGGAACACAGTATCACAGTCACACGTCCTTCAAGAACGACTAAATTTGCACTCACACCCTCAGTCACTGAGTCATGTTACTGGAGGGGAGGGGATGGCATGACAGATCCAGGAGAAAATGGTATAGCTTCACCACAAGACTCCTGTGGTTTCTGACATGAGGAAAATGTGCTAACTTGGCGAAGAGAAAAGCACTGGATGCACGCCTTCCGCTTCATATTCAGTCCAAATCACACACTGGGAACCCTATTACTCATGTCTTCATTCAGAATTTTTCCATTTTTTGTTAAAGCAATAGGATACCCCATACTGCTTTTGAATACAAACAATACTGGACTACACTTAGCTTGCACCACATGCTTACAGAGTGCCATATCACACAGGGCCTCTTATCACAGTCAAACATTCACCAGTCACAGGACTGCAGTAAATTGATTCCTTCTGTGGTCATCATGTATGGCATTTATTTAAATCAGTTCCTTCTTAAACAGTGTTTCATACTACAACATTCCATTCAACTCTGCTTTAATTTAATACACAGCTAATATTTAATATGCAATCAACAATATGCTGAAAACAAATGTTATGCTGTCAAACACTGACTTCAAGAGAGATCTAGATTTAAAACCAGTGCTGGCTTCACATTGCCTTTTACCATTGTACCACTTTAACCATTTAATGGGGAATTTGGCACTAAACCTAAAACCCCTTAAGTTAATGGAAGAAAAGCTTAACCCAAATGAATTATTATTCATCCATACAAATGTCTAAGTCAAAAACACTGCTGACAAGGGTTACAGTAAGGATCTTCCAAAAACTTTCAGACTTCTTGCCTCATCACACTGCACATTTAGGGCTCTTTGACATACAAATTGTAACAATCAGCAAACAAGAATAACTGCAGGCTGGTGAGGCCAACTTAAATTTTGAGAACAGCCTCATATCACAAACTAAAAATGGCTGATACTGTTACAAACATTGTAGTTCAAATCACTATGGTCAGGCACAGCAGCACACAGTTTTATACATCATTCATGAGAAGCTAACGGGGAATATTTACCTTTTCATTTTGAAATTTACCACCTGGAGTTAACAGGTAACCCATTTAAAAGTTCATTATTGCTAACTCTGAGAGCTATTTGGGGTTACCATCAATTATGGCCTAATGAATTTGACGTCTCAATACCAACTGCCTCAAAATGCCATCAACAGAACCACTACAGCCGTATCCCATTCTAGTGCCCTAAACACACAAGTGCTGTCACCAAAGAATTGAAGAGATTAACTAAAGAGGTACATTAATGGGAGACAACTGCACATCTCAAGCTGATGTTTACAAGTATTAATATTTTACAAAGTTATTTTACAAGTTAGGAACTTACCAGGTTCCTCCATACATTTACTATATACCGTACTTTATTCTTGGAAAGCACGAGAAAAAGAAGTGTCTTGTAAACATCTAAATTGGAATGCAGCAAGAGCTACCCTGCCTATAAAATAGATTTATCTTACTGACAGTGGAAGGGTTAGTAAAAAAAAAATTTTTGTACCCTTGACTAGAAACCAGAGAACACCTTATAATTCTGCCATTTCTTCATAGATGGATTGTTACCAGAAGGGTACATGATTCACGGCTACAGCACCATTCATTCCCACATAAAGGCACTTGAAAGGACTGGCTTTCTAAAACCATAGTTAAAAAACAGGACTTACTTTGGAAATGCTAAGTTCTTTATAGATCAATTGAGGCAGATCTTTTCCTGGGAGGTGGAATGATTCACTGTAACTAATTATCTCTGATAAGTCGCCTAGAAAAGATATTCCCGTCATATATGAAAATTCTTCATGTATTTCCACACTCTTCCGATGCCATCCGGTTGTCATCGCACATTTGGCCATAACTGCCGCACTTGCGATTGTCCACGTTTGTCTGTCCACTCACCACACAACCCATGCGCTGAACGGTTACCACTCACCACAGGCGGGCAACGCTCTTCCTCACTCCATGCAGACACACCGCATCTGACTCACCACAGACTAAACTCCGCACTCATCTGAAAAGCCAAGTTAGGGGCTACTACCAGTTAGATGACACTTGTGGACGTATACCAGCCACTCGCTACACTACTTTCTTCACTTTTACTACTTTGTCATAACTGCTTCATCAGGTACACAAAAGCAGCACGAGATTCCTGACTGCCAAGAGCACACATTAACACACTGAAGTAAGAGATAAGCATTTCTCACACACAGTTAAGAGTAAGAAAGGCTCTCGTATCACCAAGAAATACCATACAATCAAACAGCTCATTCATTAATTTATCACATACTTGTGTGGTTTCAATGAAAACTTATCCATTATGAAATTTTGTTAACATCCGAACTGAAGTCATTGGAAAAAAAAAAATTTAATAAATTTAAATTTTATGGGTCTGTGATATAACCGGCTACTTAAATTTATAAAGCCTAGCAAATATTAATTAATATGCAGGTGGCTCCCAACTTACAAACAAGTTACATTTGTGGCCTTCAAAGGCAAATTCTTTATAAAGAAAACAATAGAAAAGATGACTTTCACATGCTAGTACTGCAGATTAGCTGTTTAAAAAATGTAATCATTTCCTAAGTGCTCATCTGCAAGTGTCAATGTTTGTAGTTTGGGGGATAGCCTGCATTTATAAATATGGCTTGCACAAACGTGTGAGCATGTTAGATCAATGATTGGAGACCAGTAGTATTTGGGATTTCATATTTCTATCGAGTGTGATCTAGGTTATATCGCTGAAAGGTTTAGGGTAAACCAGTTAACCAGACTAACACTAAAAGTGGAAAATACCATACGATTTCAGCGCACTGAAAGACAGGTAATGTTGCAGTTTGGAGGATCATTTGAACAGTATGCATGTCTGGAAAGACAAGTAACGGTGAATGCATTTCTTCTTCAGGTCACTCAACCTTGGTGGTAAACTGCCGAAGTGTTAAAAAAAAAAATCTTAATTTTACCCATATGAATTAATGAAATGCAACTCTTCTACCTAAAGCAACTGGCATGACCCAATGAATGAGAAATAATTACTGGTGTTGACCACTGGCAGAATAAGCAGTGGGTAACTGAACAGGACAAGGGGTCTACATGTCCCGTCATTTCTTGTAGTCTTTCATCCCACTCCCTTGATAACTAAGTTACAAATTCAAGAGAACTCACCACTATTATAATCACAGCTAAGTCCTAAACCCTCACTATCTTATGCCACACCTATTCTTACTTCTGTTACTAAGAGCAGCCTCAAGTCAGAGCATTCTCTAAATGAACACATGGCCTTAATAGTGTTCACATGGCTCAGAAAATTATTATAATAATAAAGAAGCGCTATGCCACAAGGGCTATACAGCGCTGCAGGGCAGGGAAAGAAGTGAGGGTATTGGGTGGCAAAAGGGAGCAGATTAGTAGGTTACGGAGAACAGCGGGACAGTGGATAGTGCGGGGGTAGAGGGTAGCAAGAGATAGAGGTACAAAGGGCTGAGGGGAATGCTAAAGGTATCATCATCAGAGTGTGGAGTAAATCAGTTGTCAAAAAGTCAATGAGAGTGCCTGGATTGAAGGAGGGTCTATCAGGAAGAAGGGAAGGTAAAGAGCAGCAGAGCGGAGACGACGACGGAGATAAATTCTGCGGGCTCATTGATAGAGTGGGCAGTAACAGAATGTAGCTAACCGATACTGGAACCTGACAATTATCAGAGAGGAACAGGGCGCCTCTCCATGAGATACCCACGAGTAAGACGAGTGTGGCCAATGCGAAGACGGGAGAGTAGTCTCCCAACCTCAACACTGACAAGACAGCGGCCAGTAACCTATACTCGGTTTAATAGAATGAAGTTTGTTATTGAGTAGATCAGACCAATGCTGTTGCCAACAGGTGTGAAGGTAACTATTACAGCAAAATAGTCCATGAATGGAACACCTCTATATGAAACTGGAAGGTCATGTACTGCTGATTGTACAGCAGTGTCTGCCTGTTCATTGCCCTGTACGTCAACATGACCAGGTACCCAACAAAAAAATATCTTTATGCTTGGTAAAGATACGGCGTAACCAAAGTTGGATACGGAGAACTAGTGGGTGAGGTGTATCAAATTTTCAAATAGCCTGTAAAACACTAAGGGAGTCTGAAACAAACAAATGATGACACAGGCATAGATGTAATACAGATAAATGCTGCAAGAATGGCATACAATTCAGCACTATAAATGCTAGCCGAGGATAGTAAATGCCCTCGCACGACACTGTCCGGAAACACTGCTGTGAATCCGACGCCATCAGAAGACTTTGAGCCATCTGTGTACACTGCGACGGCACGAGAATGAGAGCGGAAGTGGTCGAGGAAAAAAGAGCAGGAAGCTACTGTAGGCAGCTGGGCTTTTGTACATGGCAGTGAAAAACTACAGAAACAGCTGGATCTTCCCAAGGGGATAGGGAAAAGTGAGATGCTACATGAACATAGAAAGGTGGTAACTGAAGGGAAGACGAGCAAATGTAGGTGAAGAGAAAAGGGACCGAGTAAACAGGGGCGAGGAACAAATAAAGAATGTACTAACATCAGTGACTATTCTATATATGGAAGAATTGCGGGGATCATGAGAGCGAACATAATAGCGAAGGAAATGAGCATTACAGTGATTGGACAAGGATGGAATATTCGCTTCTGCATACACACACAACAGGTGAAGAGCTAAAAGTACCAAGGCATAAACGTAATCCCTGGTGATGGATGGGATTAAGGCTAGGGAGAGTAGCAGGAGAGGCTGCCAAATAGATCTGGTCACCATAATCAAGTTTCAATAAAATTAGGGCTGAATGCAGGGGAAGGAGAGTTCTACGATCAGCTCCCCATGAAAGATGAAAGAGGGTTTTAAGAAGGTTCAGCCGACTGTGACAAGTTGCCTTGAGAGAGGCAATCTGAGGTTTCCAGGATAACCTACGGTCAAACAGAAGGCCTAGAAACCCGGCCATATCACGTTCTGGGATACATGAGCCACAGAAGTACAATGGATGATCTGAGATGACAGAACATTAGTGAAACTAATTTGGAGAGTTTTAGTACCAGAAAATTTAAACCCATGCGTGGTGGCCCACTTGGAAACACAGTTGACTGCATGCTGGAGAGAAACTGCAATGAGGTGACAGTCAGCGCCTGCACAAGCTACAGCGAAGTCATCAACATAGTGTGATGACCAAATATTGGATGAGAGAGGCCAAATCATTTATAGCAAGGAGAAAGTGTTGTGCTCAGAACACATCCCTGGGGAACACCTTCAGCTTGGACGAAGTCCAGGGAGAGTACATTAATCTGAACACACAAATGTGTCAGACAAGAAGTTCTTAAGGTTGGTAGATTGCCTCGGAGGCCTAAAGACTGGGCTTGGGCCAAAATATTATACATACCTCTAAGCTGTGTCATATGCCTTCTCAAGGTCAAAAGATATGGCAATAACCAAGTGGTTATTCGCAAAGCCATTATGAACATACGTATCCAAGCGTAGTAAGGCGTTATGGTAGAATGGCCCTTACAAAAGCCATACTGACTAGTGGAGAGTTGTGTCTCTAAATACCACATTAAACATCAATTTACCAGACATTCCATCACCTTGCAAACTGCACTGGTATGAGCAATGGGATGATAGTGGGATGCATCATCTCCCATAGTACCTGGTCTGCAGAAAGGGAGAACAATGGCAGATTTCCACAGCTGGGGAAGAACTCCTTGTGACCAAATAAGACTAAAGAGTCTGAAGAGGACTGCAAGGGTTGACTGATGTAAATGTTGTAACATCCGTATATGAATGCCGTCAGGCCCAGCTGCTGATGATTGGTAAGCTAAGAGTGTTGCCTCCAGTCCCAGAAGTGTAAAAGGAACATTATTAGATTCTTCTTTGAGAGAAGAAAAGTCTAAGAGCATTAACTCTCTTGCAGGCTTTGAGGAAAGAAATGAGAGGCATAGATGGAGCCCCTAAGAAATACAGACCAGACGATTACCAATTTCAATGGCAACGTCAAGAGGTTTCTCCTAATTTCCACTCTGAATTTTCTGCATAATATTTACACCACACATTGCCCTTAACCCTTTCGGGGTTTTGGCCGTACTAGTACGGCTTACGCGCAGGGATTTTTGACGTACTAGTATGCGTAAATTCTAGCGCCGTCAAATCTAGTGAGAGAAAGCTGGTAGGCCTACATATGAAAGAATGGGTCTATGTGGTCTGTGCACAGAAAAAAAAAAAAACTGACCGTGTTTTGGGATTAAAACAGCGACTTTGCACTGTATTTTCGTATGGTAATTCTTGTATTCTAGTTTTCCTGGTCTTATTTTATAGACTGGAAGACATATTACAGAAATTGAGATGATTTTGACTGATTTTACAATGGAAAGTACCTTGAAATTGAGCTCAAAGTAGCAGAAATGTTCGATTTTTACCAAAGATCATAAGTAAACAAATCATGCCAATCGTCCAATACACGTCAACTGGCGAGTCAAATATTATTTTACAAGTGCGCTGATATTATTTATACCATTTCTACACTAATGCATAACAGTAAATCTTCTATTTTTTTTTTGAGAATAAAAATTCAAAGTGGAAAGCAAAAGAAATATAAGAGGGGCCTGGGGACATGACTAATGAACAGGAAATTTTATTTTAGTGCCAGGAATGTCTTTCTTGTTTATTCTGGACTATTCGGAAATTGGCATCTTTTGAAATTTGTGTGAAATTGGCAAAATTGCTAAATTCTGACCACTGTACAGTGGACCCCCGCATAGCGACTTTAATCCGTGCAAGAGGGCTGATTGTTATGCGAAATGTTCGGTATGCGAATGAATTTTCCCCATAAGAAATAATGGAAATCAAATTAATCCGTGCAAGACACCCAAAAGTATGAAAAAAAATTTTTACCACATGAAATATACATTTTCCTACACACAAAGAGAAGGATACATGCACAATAGTAGAGTAGTACATGCACAATATATATTGTGCATGTACTACTCTACTAAATGAAGAATAAATGACACTTACCTTTATTGAAGATGCAGCAATGACTGTGAGACACTGAGCCCCTGGGAGTCCCTTTTCCTTGAGACTGTAGGTTTTTTGGCTTTTTCTTCCAGAAAGGCCTTTCACACTGTGTTGCCACCATTCTTAAATCTCTCAAACCAACCTTTGCTGGTTTTAAAATTTAAACAATATGAGCACTTTTTCCAGGCTTTTTTCCCGGGTTCCCCTGGGTGTTGTCGACGGGTGGGTTGCATCCTGGAAGACAAGATTAAGGACCCCAAGGGGGAAGAAGTTAAACAGTCTTCGATGCCCCTGATTTTTTTGGGGTTTTACCCTGGGGGGAAAATCCTCGGGGTAATAAGCCACCCAAAAACGGTGTCAGCAGCACCCAGCAGCTGACGGTGGTACAGCACAACAGACGATGCTACAGGCAGCAGACGATGTAAGCAGCAGCGGGCGTGTACACAGCAGCAGAGTGCTACACGCAGCAACGGCTACAGCACAGCGACAGTGCAGCAGCAGAAGCTGACTTCCCCAGCAGCAGCAGGCGACGTGCAGCGCAGTGACGGTGGTACAGCAGCAGCGACGGTGGTACGCAGCGCGGTACCACCAATGTAGCGTGGTTGATGGGTTTTATTATACAACCGGGGCCGTGGAAACACGCACTCCATTTTCATACTTATCAATGATTTTTTTTCTTCACTTTTTAAGTTTTTCCCACCCTTATTGCTGGGGGTTGGCACAAACTTTCTTGGGGCCCATGGTCATTATTTTCCAAAAAAAAATCACCAAAAACTTTAATAATACAAAATGTTCCGATTGTATGTTTGGGAAATGTTACCGCGGAGGCGGTGGTAAAAAATCCCACCGGCGGAAAAGTGAGCGTGGCTCGGGCCCGCCATTGGACGCTCTCGGACAAGGGCGGTGAGCGGGTTTTTTGGGGGGTATGCAGGCAAAATTTTTGCGAAAAAGCGAGCGGAGGGATTGTACGGTATGCGAGCTGCGGTATGGGGGGGGCCCATTACTGGATAGTTGAAATCAATAAATGGGTGGTTTCTTGTACTCATTCATAGAAAAAATAGAGTTTTTAGTGAAATGTTGTGTTTTTTTGCCGACTATTACACTGGAATTGCCCGAAATGGGTCTAAAGGGGGCAAAATCCCCGATGCCATAAAATGTCGAACCGCTAATTCGTGAGAGCATATTTTCGTAATTTTTCCCATCAAATTTCAACTTTGGTGTCATTTGTTGGGGAAAAAAGGATTCTCTATTTTTTCAAAGAATTTTTTTTTTTTTTTTTTTTTTTTAAAATTTTGCGCCCCTGAGAAAAAGCTGAGAGGACTTGCCGACCCCAAAAGGTTAAGCCGGACACTCCCTGCCTCCCAAACCGCCGCCTTTTCGCAGCATTTACGACCAAGTTCACACCCCTATAAGAGTTGGTACCACATACTTTCATACTTCCCCCTTTTTTATCTCCACAGGATGTCGGGAAGAACTTTCTCATTCTCAGGGTGGGCAGGGAGTGAAAAGCCCTCGAAGTGCTGGAGGCAGTTACAAGTAATGTTTAAATTAAGGTACATAGGCTCTGGTTTTGTCCACCCCAGCCCAAAACAGGTTTTATGATTCGACCCCTTAATCATTACGATGAGTTATCCCCTTTCACAGCTGTAAAAATGTATTTCACAAGTTCAGTAAATACATGGGAGAAAATACAGGAGCCTTCAGACCCAAAAAATAAACACCAGTGCGGGAGGCCCAAAGCAAAAACTTTTTTGACAAAAACCCAAAGGGGATCATCTAATGAGTTTGGGGCAAAGGGACTTTGCTTAGGAAGGGAGTCTGAAACATCTTTGATAGATACAAATAAATAGGACAAAGCAGGAAAAATTTCCCCTTCCCCCACCCCCGGCCCCTACAATTCCAACCCCCCTGCCCCCAAAAACAGTGGCGTCTGGACCATCTGCTGCCCCGCTTTTTCCTGACATTACTTGACAGACCCGACTTCACTTTTTCCTGGGGGACTCAATTTTTAAATTTTTTTTACCCAAGTAAAAAAGGAGTGGCATGGTTAGGACAAAAGTTGCCAAATAAAATTTTGTGTAACTTTTAACCCCTTTAACTTCCAAAAAAGTAGATTTTTGCTTGACGCAGCACTCCAAACGTAAATTTGTGTTTTATTTTCAGCTTTCAAAAATAAAAAGTAGATCTACGTTCAGGCTCTAGCGGTAAAATGCGATCCACAGTTTAAGGGGTTTAAACATGTTGTGTTTTTCCCCTAAATTTTTGGCATCATTACCCGGATTATACTTGAAAAGGGATCATAAATCCCTTTCAAAAGCAATTGCCTTTCCATAGAGTTTAAGGAACAAAGTAAGCCCACTACAAATCTCGTAATAAGGAGGAATAAAAAAATGGTTAAGATGCAAGAGACTTTTTAAACATACTGTTATGCCATGCCTGATTAGAAGTTTAATACAGTGGAACCTCAAAAATCGAATGTATCACATATTGAACGTTTCGAAAATAGGACCCTTTTTTCGGACAAACTGTGTCCCTATTATCGAACGCACCCCTATTTTCGGACCGCCGGGTACGGGACCTGTCTGCCAGCCCGCTGTCCACGTCCCTGCGCAGACGCCGTGAACAGTCTAGCTTTGTTTATGCTCGAGTGAATAACCTGCGCTGTCATTCACACATTTTACGGTTATTTCATTGTGTTTAGTGCTTGTGGGACTGAAATAAGCTGCCAGGGGCCCAAAGAAACTTGCTAGTGGTACCCCTGTGGTAAAGAAAGTGAGAAACATAGATGTAAAGTAAGAAATAATACAGAAGTATGACTGTGGATAGTTATTTTGAGAGACAGGGGCCCAGTGACTCAAGCTGGTCCTAGTGGCATTAAAAGACAAAAGGGAAGTAACCCCCAGAGAGGGCTTTACCTGAAGTCCTCATGGAGGGGGATTCTCCTTCCAAACACTAACCCCAACTCCCTCTCTCCTCCTCCCTATCTTCCAGATGCCATCACCAATCTTCAATAAAGGTAAGTAAAAATGTTATTTTATATGTATTACTATACATAATTAAAAACTATAGTATTTGTTGTATGTAAAACTGTAATTAATCTCTATAAAATGTATTTTTTGTGTGAATATTTTTGGGTTTCTGGAACAGATTAATTGTATTTCCATTATTTCTTATGGGAAATACTGCTTCGAATTTCAGACTTTTCGAATTTAGAACTAGCTCCTGGAATGGATTAAGTTCGAAATTTGAGGTTCCACTGTATAAAAATGTTAAAATGGGCAGATGTGTAAAGAATACAGAAAACATTTGAGCAAATATTAATGAACAGATTATGAACTTTACCTAGAGAATACAGATAAATAAGTGAAGACTCTGTAGATCATATGCTTTCCTAAATGAATGTAGGCAATTAAAAATATGTATTTTATATAACTCGTCTGTTTTGAAAGACGTGAGAAAACACCACCTAGAACATAAGCCAAAACTGCTTACAGCACAATTGTTGGCACGTCATTTATATACTATTTGTACACTAATCCATTTTCATTCTTGACCTTAACATGCCCAGCCTGACAAGTCTAATCAAGGTTTGAACCATTTCACTTTCCTTAACACACGTGATAGAAAAAGTGTATACTAAGAGGATATGAAGGAAAGTCACCAGAAAACACATCAGCAGTTTATAACAAAAGCTGGCCAAGACATGAAACAGTGAAGACACTAGGCAAGTGAAGAAAATCAGTGACAATACCTACGAGGGTAACAAAAAATTTAGATAATGAAAGAGTGGATATCATATTGCAAGGAGGGAGTACAAAGGAAGTGAATGTATTCAAATATTTGTCAGTGGACATGTTGGCGGTTGGAGCTACGAAAAATGAGGTAAACCACAGAATTGACGAGGGGGAAAAAGGTGGGTGGTACACCAAGGAATCTTTGGAGACAATGTTATCCATGGAGGTAAGAAGAGGAATGTATGACAGTACAGTGTGCCAACACTCATAGGTGAAAAGCATGGGTTGTGAAAGCAGCAGTGAGGAGGCTGGAGACAGCAGAGAGGGACTAGAGAGAAGCATAGCAGGTGTGAATATCATGCAGAGAATTCATAGATTGGATATCAGGAGGTGCAGCATTACTAGGTAAAAGTATTATACATAGGGCTAAGGAGGTTTTGTGGTGGTGGTTTGGACATTTAGAGAGGATGGATAAAAATAATATGACATGGAGAGTATAAATCTGTAGCAGAGGAAAGATGGGGTAGAGGCCATCCCAGGAAAGGTTGGAGGAAGAAGGTTAAGAGGTGAGGAGCTTAGACATCCGATGAGTGCGCGAGCACATTAAATGAGTGGAGGCAAGTGGTTTTTACGTACTGTATAAGTCTGAGCAAGGTACCATTTATGAAGTGATCCTGCATTTTGAAGGAAGGGTGGAGATATTGCAGTTTGGAGGGGCATCTGAACAGTGGTACCGGTGCACCTCTGGCAAGACAATGGAGTGGTGAAAGTTTTTTTTAGGGTCACCCTACCTTGGTGGGACATGCCCAATAATAATAATAATAAACTATGTTAATTAGTAATGAGAAGCCTCAAGATCCAGGAAGAATCACTACCATGCTAGGGTTTCAAGTACCAGAATGGACACTGGATGCTGTAATGTGAACCGTTACCAAGTGCAGGAGTGAAGAATCAGTTGATACACAGTACAGGAAATTTTAGTCACTGGATATATACAACGAATATGGCACCTGGCCAATGAAACTACTATTTGAGGTGAGAGGTAAATGCACACAATGTTGTAAGCAGATAAAGTTAGAAATTAAAAGAGGTGAGAAAAATGTGGAAATCAACAAAGGTGTAGACCTCAAAAGAAGAAAATGTATTTGGCCTCTAATCTAATGAAGTATGTCAAGAGTCAATACAAGGCAAGTTATGTGGTGGCCAATAAGTGGCAGGTAACTGCAGAGAGAATTTAAGGTCATTAGTTTTAAGCAAAACATGAAGGATCAGTTCCGATGGGTATAGTAAATGAAGGCGTGAAAGAGATACATAGTGCATTGGTATGACAAAAGGTTAATCGGGATACAATAAACAGTTAAGGGTATGAAGTCTTGAGGTATTTGTATCTTGCTTCACAAGAAAAACTGTCCACTGTACTATGCACAACAGGTATTGGGTTCAATTCCCATAGGTCCCCCATCTTCAAATCGCCAAGGCTTACTTGTCTTACGGACTACTGGACTACTATCAGAGGCGCCTCATCCAGCAGTGATGATATTTCGCTAGAAGAAAAAAAAATATATACAGTATTATATATATATATGCAGAAGAAACTATCTTGTCACTTGAACAATTGCAAAACTGAAGTATTTATAAATTTCTGTGGTGGGGAACCCATGGTTATAATGCATACCTGTGACTTTTTTTTTTTTGTTTTTCTATTTCCAAGCCCAGCCCAGCCCAAGGTCAGGCTTCCTTGGTGACTC
Organism: Cherax quadricarinatus; assembly: GCF_026875155.1. Lineage (NCBI taxonomy): Eukaryota > Metazoa > Arthropoda > Malacostraca > Decapoda > Parastacidae > Cherax > Cherax quadricarinatus. The sequence continues at coordinate 49,474,056 of NC_069422.1, forward strand.
CCTGATAAGCCAGACAATTGCTGCTTGCATAAAGGCACGCACAGCCTTTACAATCTAAGTAGGCAGGCATCTGTAAAATAGGGTACCTCCCTCTTCACCCTAGTTCCAGTGGTATTTATGCTAGTAAGAGCTCAGAGAGCTATGGACCTTCCTATTTTCCCTCAAGAATTCTCTAATTTATTTGGTTCATTCTGTGCTCACTCTCACATGTCACTTCAGTAAATTGTGGATTAGTAGTTTTCAATATGCAAGGGCTCATCTGAAATGTGATGTCCGTACACTTCAGGCAAGACAGATACTAAATGAATGATTAATGCATCTTTCTTGGTCACCTTACCTTTGTAGGAGACTCCCAAATGACAAGAATGGAGGTACAGAATCTCATTTCAGTAAGACAAGAATAAATAAGTTATTACAGCAAGCCTAATGCTCAAGTTTCTTTCCATCACAACCCTCATTATCATGTGGCAGTGTGTGATTAAATATTCCATCTTCAGCATACCTTAAATATCTCCTGGTTATCAGAGTAAGGTACTAAAATTGTATTAAAAAATGCACCAATAGTTTTGGAGCATTTTTTCTATATAATTGACACTGTCTTAAGTGAACTTCTCACAGCCCAATTTACAATATTAGCTAAAAATTAAACCTTGTTGCTGATAGTAACTGACGATTGAGAAATGGATAACAGATCATGTATAATAAATCCTTGATTAATGTGGAATCAGTCTGATTTTGTCATAACACATTCTCTTTATGACACCATGACTGGATCAGGTTATCCAACTTACCTTGCCTCAAAGCCTTGTTCTGGCTGGTAGAAGGAAATAGAAGGGAAATTGGGGGAGCTGGAGTGTTTGTGAAGAGACAGGAGAATCCCAGTTTATTAACTGGGAAGCACAAGTTCACCATGAGATTGAATGCCTGTAAGCATAAATCAAACTGCATGGAAAAAGCCGAGTATAAATGTGAAAAATGCATGGAATCAAACAATGTAATAATTCGGATGATTGCGCCAGGAAGTATTCCTTCCATGCCAGGACAGGCCTACAACCGAGTAGATTGTTATTTAGGGGGAAGGCTAGTATCGCCCTTAGTCAACATTGCCTACAGTTGCTTTGTGTCATTTGTATAGTGCCTGCATTTACAAAACTACTTTGGACATTTCCATCAAATCTATTACATATTAACCATAATGCCCAAAAGGAATACTATTGATGCTGGATGTGCCAAAAAAGGAAAATTAGGCATGAAATTCTAATGATTTTTAAAGAAAATCAAGGTTTCCAATATGTTGATGCATATTGAAGGCTTCTTTGATTTTGGGGTACAAACCTCTAATTACACATTTCCACACCAAGGCATGTACCCATCTAACAGTATTTCTACAACTGTTAAACATGTTGGTGACAGTATAAAATCATTAGAAAATGTTTGTTTGTAGGAATGTCAAGTGGCACAACCATGACAAATTCATCTGAGTTGGTGTTTATAGATCCACCACAGCTGACACAGTATTGAGCTGTATTAATCCACAGTATGCACCTCTCCACAGCTCCCTGACATCTTCCACTTCACTTTTGAGGAATCCCGTACCTGTGTTTCGGACTACTTCAGGTCATGAACCTGTTAAATGTGCTATTATAATAAAAAAGAAGCACTAAACCACAAGGGCTTAAATGTGCTATGATAAGCAATAAAGCAAACTTACGAGAGGTTGGAGGTATTTTATTACATTACCACTACATTTTTCTTAACCCGTTGAGGGTCCGTCCTGTAGTTGTATGGCTTTGAAGCCTGGGTCCAAGCTGTAGAGCTACAGCTGGAGCTCAGCTCATTCAGATAAGATGCAAGTGATAAATTTGGGCCTAGATACGAGAAAATACATATATGTGGTAAGTGCACCCCATAAAACAAATACTGTAGCACGCAATGCATAAGAAAAAAAACCCAGACCGAATATTTAGATTAAAACAGCGACATTGCGGTGCTTTTTCACTATGGTTTTTTTTAGTTGTATTCGTGATTTCTTGGTCTCATTTGACAGAATGGAAGATATATTACAGAAATAGAGATGATTTTGATTGGCTTAAGCACTGAAAATGGCTTGAAACAGCTCAAAGTAGCAAAAATGTTCAATTTTTGATGTTCCAGGGTAAACAAATGAAGTCATGCATCTAATACACATCAGCTGGTGGGTCTAATATATGTTCACAAATGTGCTGATATTATTTATACAATTATTACAATATTGCATAACAGTAAATCCATTTTTTGGCAAATAATTTATCGTGAATAAAAAATCAAAATGGAATTAATTTGTAAAGCCTCAAAATGTAACCAATAAACAGAGGAAATGTTAATTTAGTGTCAGGAATGCCTGCATTGTTTATTCTGGACCCAATGTTGAAACTGGATTATTTTGAACTGTTAAAATTCGCCAAATTACCAATTTCTGATCACATTATTGGGTAGTTGAAACAGCTGACTGGGCAATTTCTTGTGCTCAATCGATAAAAAAGTAATTCTAGCGAAATAGCTAAGAATTTGGTTGTCAGGAATAATGCTATTGGCTTAAAATGGTAGTCAGTTGGAAAAAAATAACTGATGCAAAATTTGCAAGAGTAATTTCGTCAATTTTCCATCAAATTTCATACTTTTTGTTTTATTACCTTCAGAGAAAGTCTCTACCATTTTTTTTTAATTCTTGGACCCTGGCTGTCACACAGATTTGGCCTCTGGACCCTGAAAGGGTTAATTTATTACTTTCCCAAATGCATTCACCTTTAGTATACGTGTTTGGAATATGTGAAGCAATTTCCTACACGTTTAGTGCGTTTTGGTAAGGACATTCATTTTTCTCAATTATGACATGATGGTGGTGCTTACACTGCCAGCTGCAATGTTTATACAAATACTGTAATAGGCCACATCAACCTTCTCCACAAACACGTGCACATAAAGAAGTAACAGCAACCAAAATTTAATGGAAGATAAAATAGTTTTGTTTGACTATTCTGGCTATTTAGGAAAACGAAAATTGAGGTGCCAAGAATTAATTATTTTTCCATGTTCTTCACTTCAGTTACCTGTAAATTTGACAACATGCCCATTTTCAGGAACATAGCCCTCACATTATTTGGGGTTCTTCTGTAACGATGCCTGTGGAGCTAGGCTTAGGTACAGTGAGCCACATAGTAGCAGCATTTGCATAATTTATCTGGACAGGATTCCTGGCTATTATACAGGGTGTGCCAAAAGTAGGCTTACACTCAGTAGGTATGCACTAAACTCCTGTACCTGCTCAGCATTTTCACACTTCCAATACTGCTTTAGTATTGGAATACTGGTCTGGAAAAATTAAACTGAAATTGTGAACAAATAGTGAAACAACTGTAAGCCTACTTTTGGCCCACCCTGTATCTTTTAAGCCATAAAGATCTTACCATGGCCAGTTATCAAAACTTCATAATCTTACCTGTTGTTTAAAGCAATACAAATTAACTGTTACACAGACTTATGCCAGCAAGATCAATGTCAATGTCGTACATCTATGCATAAATAACGTGCCTTCAAATTTGGTAAAAGAAGTTTAGGAGGCCTAAGTATAAGGAACAAGCATCAGGAATTGGCAATAAAATGCAACATTTGTGCCAAATCCCCATCAATTTCACGACTGGAATTTTGTTGCATTTTATCACCACTAATGACTTACGACCTGGGTTTCTTTGAAATGCATTTAGATAAAGTGCTTATGAAAATGATAGTAACAGAAACCAACAGTCAGTACCACGTAATATAGCACATGCTAATTTTGGCATGATTGTGACTGCCAGTAGGCAGACTACTATGACCAAGGAGCATATCTTTGCCACAATTATGCATACGACACGTGTGTAATACAGTGCATGTCAACGCAGGGATTGGTGATGTGCAATCGTTTCATACCAATGAAACCATGCATTTTTACTTCTCTCAAATAAATACGGAAACAGGTCAACTCCAGCACACCACCATCGCCATACTAATGACCCAATGCCGTCATTTGAGACACTGTAATCACTTTCTAACAATACTTCCTGCTACTGACAAGAAAAATTGAGCTTAGATGTTAACTATTCTCTCAACACAGGACTACCTACTCGCATGCGAGTATAAAACACCACTATGATGCTGTAGTTAAAACACACTTCTATGGCTCTAATAATACCAGTGCCTGTCATGTATACACATGTTAGAACTGTAGAAAACTGATAATGCAAGTGTACACAAGTGTGAATAAACAGATCTACTAGTGACAATTTATTTCGACAAATCTGACTTGTGTAAGTGTAACCAAACAACTAGTATCCATAAGCACAACCTTCTAGCCCACAAATGGCAAACAAAAAAACCAAGAAGTGAAAATCAAATAATGTATGGGATCAATGATCTTCAATTCACCTCAATCCCATAAGTACTGAAGTGATATTATTTTTGGATTTATTATCTTCAGAAAATTAAGCCCTTCATTTTGATTTTTTTTTTTTTTTTAAACAGACAGAAGCAGCACTTAATTTCAGACCCCCTCGGCAGTTTAGTGTTCAATATTGATACCCATTTTCTATTTTTTTTTTTTTACCTATCATTTTGAAATGCCATTTAAATCTTTCACCATGTGGCCTAGCACAGCCAACCTTGGTAGTGCCCTGTTATCTATGCTCATTTCTATTGCAGTACATATTTGACCAGTTTAAATGCCCAAAACAGCCAAGATGATAAAAGTAATGCAACATCAACAAAACTATCGCAAAGCACACAGAGTGAATGATGAGTTCCTGAAATTGTCACCAGCTTTGGTAGGAAATGGCTAACATTGTCAAAAACATTAATGGGGACTACAAATTTATGGCATTTAATAGGAACTGATGCCCTACCTGCAAGCAGTTCGACTGCTAATTTATATTAACCAATGTCTAATAGACCCATGTATCAAGTACTGCATAGTGCTTTAAGCAGCTTACTACACAAATAATTCAAAAAGATAAAAAAAAAAAAAAAAAAAAAAAAAAAAAAAAAAAAAAAAAAAAAAAAGCTAACCCTATTTGCCCCAAATAAATTGGACAAGATTTAAAAACAAATGTTAATCACAGACCCATAAGATTAACTGTTTGTAATTGATACTTTACCTGGATCTGTGTACTTACCAACTACTGTTACTTTTCAGGCGGCGAATTTCTTTTGTTGCCCACATGGCCAATGTCTTTGTCTTTGAAGTCTTGGAACGGCGGCCTTGTGTGAGGAGGCTAGTAATGGGATCTGTTTCAACCAACTGCAGCATGTCAGCCCCAAACACTGAGCAAAGGTCTCTAAGAAAACAGAAATTATTCTTTTCACAATGTGTAGTAGTAGTAGTAAGGAATGGGGATCACTAAATACCTTCAACCCTCACTCTCCAATATTGCATTAGTATTGCTACATCTTCAAGTAAATATAAGTTATTTATGGGAAACCTCAAAATAATGTTTATTCCTTGTGATAATGTATATTAAATGAAGCCAGACAACTGGTTTAGATCCTTATTACTGTATTTAGGCTTCTCGTCAAGAAACTCGCACTAACACACAATAAGCCATAAATGCAATGATGAAAAAATTATTAGTTTACATTCAAGTGACTATGATCATAAGCTTTGTAAAACGGAAGCATTTTCAACTGAAACTTGAAAGCATGAACAGATTCCTGGCAGATACTGGCAAACCTGTTTAACAATCTAGAATCTACACAAGTAATGGCTCTTTCTGTAAATGAATTCATCCAAATAGAACAAGGATCAATCAGGCAGCATACCATTCACCTGTTTTCTCTGGATGAAGCATCATGCCCCTGGTTTTTAACCTTTTGACTGTTTCGGTCGTATATATACATCTTACGTGTCACTGTTTCTGACATTTATATGCGTAAATTCTAGCGGCTTCAAATCAAGCGGGAGAAAGCTGGTAGGCCCACATGTGAGAGAATGGGTCTGTGTGGTCAGTGCACACCACAAAAATCCTGCAGCACGCAGTGCGTAATGAGAAAAAAAAATTCTGACCGTTTTTTTGGATTAAAAAGTCGACTTTGAAGTGTATTTTCGTATAGTACTTATCGTTGTATTCCTGTTTTCATGGTCTCAGGTGATAAAATGGAAAACATATTATAGAAATATGGATGATTTTGATTACTTTCACGATGAAAACTACCTTGAAAATGAGCTCAAAGTAGCGAAAATGTTCGATTTTTACCAATGCTCAGGAGTAAGTAAACCACACCACATGTCCAATACACTTCAACTGGGGAGTCTAATATTCTTTCACTAGTGCACTGATATTATTTATACAATAATGCATTAGTTTGCATAACAGTAAATTTTGAACTTTTTTTTGTATGAATAAAAAATGAAAATAGAAATTATTATTATTATTATAATCAAAAAGAAGCGCTAAGCCACAAGGGCTATACAGCGCTGCAGGGTAGGGAAGGAAGCAAGGGAATTGGATGGCAGAAGGGAGGGGGGATGATCAGCAGGTTACAGAAAACAGCGGGGCAGGGGATAGTACGGGGTAGAGGGCAGCAAGAGATTCAAGTAGAAAGGGCTGAAAGTATCAGAATTTGTGAAGTAAGTCAGTCGTTGTCAAAAAGGTCAATGAGAGAGCCCGGATGAAAGGGGGGTCCATCAGCGAGAAGGGAAGGTAAAGAGAGAGCGGGGCGAAGACGACGAAAGAGGTAAATTCTGCGTGCTCGTTGATAAAGTGGGCAGTCCAACAGAATGTGGCGGACTGATAAGGGAGCTTGGCAATTTCTCACAGAGAGGAGCAAGACGCCTCTCCATGAGATATCCATGATTTAAAGACGAGTAGGGCCCATGCGAAGACGGGAGAGGTAGTCTCCCAACCTCGACACTGGTGATAAGAAGACGGCCAAAAAACCTATACTCGGTTTTAATAGACTGAATTTGTTGCCGGGAGCATAGTAGCCCAACGTTGTTGCCAACGGGTGTGAAGGTGGGAAGATATTACAGCAAAATAGCCGTACATGGAATACCTCTATAAAAAAACTGGTAGGTCAGTACTGCTGACCGCGCGCAAGTGTCTGCCTGTTCATTGCCCTGTACGTAAAACTTTGACCAGGGCCCCAACAAAAAACGATATCTTTTGCTTAGTAAAGATGGGCGTAGCAAAGTTGGATACGGGGGACTAAGGGGTGAGGGTATCAAATTTTTTTATAGCCTGTAAAGCACTAAGGGAGTCTGAGAAAACCACAAATGATGACACAGGCATAGATGCAATACGGATAAGTGCTGTAAGGATGGCATATAATTCAGCAGTAAAAATACAAAGTGAAGATAGTAAATGCCCTTGTCGACGCTGTGCCGGAAACACTGCTGCGAATCCTACGCCGTCAGAAGACTTAGAGCCATCTTGTACACAGCAATGGAAATGAAAAATGAAAGTGAAAGTGGTCAAAAAAAAGAGAGGGGGAAAAGCGACCGTAGACAGTTGGGCTTTCGAGCAAGGGAGGGGGGAAAGAACAGACTCGAACAGCTGGAATTCCCAGGGGGGTAGGGAAAAGTGAAAATGCTACATGTACATAAAAAGGGGTGGTAGTTGCAGAGAAGACAAGAGCGAATGAAGGCGAAGAGGGGAAGGGACGGAGTAAGCAGGGCGGGAACAAATAAAGAATGTCTACTAATATCAGTGACCATTCTATAAATGGAAGGATTGCGGAGTCATGAGAGCGTACATAGTAGCGCAGGCAAGGGGCATCACGGCGATCGGATAAAGGAGGTACGTTCGCTTTTTGCATAGAGGCTTTGGGACAGGGGAAGGGGCGGAAAGCACCAAGGAAATAAACGTAACCCTTGGTGATGAAGGGGGTTTAAAGGGCAGAGAGAGTAGCAGGAGATGCCGCTGAATAGATCTGGTCACCATAATCAAGTTTCGATAAAATAAGGGTGGAATGTAGGTGAAGGGGGGTTCGACGATCAGCTCCCACGAAAAGATGAGCAAGGGTTTTAAGAAGGTTCAGCCGGCTGTGGACAAGTTGCCTTCAGAGGGGTAATGTGAGGTTTCCAGGATAACCTACGATCAAAGAGGAGGCCCAGAAACTTGACTGTATCACGTTCAGGATACGTGAGCCATAGAGGTACAAAGGATGATGGGAAAAGAAAAGAGCGTCTAGTGAAAGTGTTTTGGGTGGGTTTTAGTGCTGGAAATTTAAACCCATGTGTGGTGGCCCAATTGGAAACACGGTCGACTGCATGCTGGAGAGAAACTGTAAGGAGGTGGACAGTCAGCGCCTGCACAGGCAATAGCGAAGTCATCAACATAGAGTGATGACCAAATATTTGATGGAAGACTAGAGGCCAAATCATTAAGCAAGGAGAAAAAGTGTTGTGCTCAGAACACATCCCTGGGGGACACCTTCAGCTTGGATAAAGTCCGGGGAAGCACATTATTAACCCGAACACGGAAATGCCTGTCAGTTAAAAAGTTTTTAAAGGGAAGGAGGTAGATTGCCTCGAAGGCCTAAGGAGGGGGCTTGGGCTAAAATATTATACCTCCAAGTTGTGTCATATCCCTTTCTCAAGGTCAAAAAATATGGCAATAACTGAGTGGTTATTCGCAAAGGCATTACGAACATACGTATCCAAGCGCAGTAAGGGGTCTATGGGTAGAACGTCCCTTACAAAAAGCCATATTGACGAGGGGAGAGACTGTTGTGTGTCTCTAAATACCACACAAAACGTCTATTTACTAGACGTTCCTTTTACTTGCAAACTGCACTGGTAAGAGCAATGGGACGATAGTGGGAGGTTTCATGTCCCGTAGTGCCTGGTTTGCGGAAAGGGAGAACAATGGCGGTTTTTCCACAGCTGTGGAAGAACTCCTTGTGACCAAATAAGATTGTAAAGGCGTAATGGGGACTGCAAGGGCTGACTGATGTAAATGTTGTAGCATACGAATATGAATGTCGTCGGGCCAGCGCCGATGATCGACAAGCTGAGAGTGTTGCCTCCAGTTCTTGAAGGTAAAAGGCACATTATACTGTTCTTTTGAGAGAAAGAAAAGCCCAAAGGGGTTTGCTAACTCTCTGGCAGACTTTGAGGAAAGAAATGAGGGGCATAGAGGGAGTCCCTGAGAAAAAAGGGGACCAGATGATTGCCAATTTCATTGGCAACATCTAGTGGGTTTGCTATATCAACACCGGAACCCGCAGAACAGGAGCCGGGTCAGGAGAATATTTACCACTCAGTTTTCGTACTTTTTTCCAGACTGCACTCATAGGGGAAAGCAGAGGTGATGGTGGAGAAAATAATCTCGCCAGCAAGTGCGTTTTAGCGTCACGGATGACACGGCGGGGCGATCGCACGCTTCTGTTTAAAATCAAGGAGCCCGCTCTGTGGTTTCTATTGTACCGGTACCTGCCCCATGCAGCGCGTTTCAAACGTACTGCACGAGCACAAGCAGGAGACCACCAAGGCACGCATTTCTGAGAATGCCTGCCCGAATTTTGGGGGAAATAGAATGAGAAGCTGCGGTGAAAACGGAATGAGAAGAGGTGTAAAAGCTCATCGATGGAGGACGAAGAAGGAACCTCTTTAAAACAGTCAGGTGTGAGTAAAGGTTCCAATTTGCCCGATTAAAAATTTCCAGCGGGGGTGCGAGAGGTGGCGAATATGAAGGGGAAGTAAGAATGATTGGGAAGTGATCAAAAGTCATGTAAGTCCGGGGGAACAGACCAAGTAAAGTCTAATGCGGTGGAGGAGAGCAAATGAGAGATCGATGCAAGAGAGAGTAAAGAGTCCGAGGATCAAAATGGGTTGTGAGTACCTGTATTAAAACATGGAGGGGTGGGTGGCAAGAAAAGCCTCTAACTGAATTCCCCGGGAATCACAGTGAGACCCTCCCCAGAGGAAATGGTGGGCATTAAAATCACCAAGTAACAGAATCGGTGGCGGTAATGACGAACAAGGAAGGCAAAATCCGGAATAGATAATGCCCGAGAAGGAGAGAGATATAAAGAACAGAAACGTATACCACCTATGTAAGTGGATACGGGCTGCTGTGTAATGCAGCGAAGTATGAACAAATAGCTGATGGTAGGAAAATCAGTGCGGAGAAGAAGGGGACTTTCATTAAAGGTCCCATCAGGAAAAGGATCTGAAGAATACAATAAATTATAGCCTGAGATGTGAGAAATAACAGCAGAGTGTAATTTTGGTTCTTGTAAGCAAACACCAAAGGGGCAAACTGGGAGAGTAACATTTTGAAGCTCACCCCGATTACCCCCGTGGCCGCGTATATTCCACTGTAAAAAGGCCATTTATTGGCAAAAGATAGAGATACTTGAAAAACCGCAGGTAAGGGTTCCTACGGACTAGAAGGGTTAGAAAAGTCCACATGCGGAGGCAGTGGAAAATGTTCAAGCAGCGAAGGAACGGTGCGCTGTGAAGAAAGGAGTTGCGCAGATGGAGCAGAGGAGAGAGAAAGAGCGAAAGGTGGATCAGTGTCCATTGATGGTTTGGTCTCTGCAATATATTCAGAGATTGCTTCAAGTGTTTCGGAATTCAAGATGTCGTATGGGAGACAATATTGGGAATGGTAGGGGGAGGATGAGTAAAGGTTGGAACTGTATTGGACTGTACCAAGGTAGGGGGGGCAAAGGGTGGAGGGAACTGGAGAAGCGTGGCAGGGGACAGAAGAGACAGGAACCTGGGAGGTGGCAGAAAAGGAAGAAACTTGGGAGGAACAGGGGAGGAAGGTACATTACGAGGAGGAGGTGTGAACCCCCTGCACTTGTAACTGAGCCAGTGAGAGGGGAAGAACAGGGACAGAGACAGGGGGGGTAAAAGAGGAGGTGGAAGATGGGTAGGAGGGTATACCGGACCTTTTTTTGAACTTTTGAAGAATTAGAGGGACGATTGGGAAGAGGTGTCGTACGAGGTCTCGTCGATACTGAGGCTTGTAAGAGAGAACTCGAAGAAGCGAGATTAGACTGAGGCGTTTTAAGTAGGGGCGTCGAGCCCAGGACCCGCAAAAGGATTAGATACAGGGGTGATTATGGGAGAGGTAACCACAGAGGTGGGTGTTTGAAGATGGGATACCAGAAGTGGGGGGACGTTTTTAAACACGGGAATAGAAACACGTGGGAGTCTCCCTTGGAGGCGGAGATGAGAAACGCCATGGCATAAGGGAGACCTTCTGTCTCTTTGAGGTAACGGATTTCCCCGCTCGTTTTAAATAGACCTGACAACGGCGAGAGTACGAAGGGTGAGCCTCATGACAGTTAAGGCAAGAGGGAGATCGATTGCAAGACGTATTAGAATGGTCATCGGCCCCCACAGACTGGGCAATTCGGCGATTTGATCTGCAATATTTCGCTGGATGGCCAAATCGCCCGCAATTTCTACACTGTTTGTGGTGTAGGGGTCACCTTTCGAACTTGTAACCGATGTCCTGCTATAAAACTGAGGATGGGAGTTTCTGGCTGTCAAAAGTTAAACGAGCCACATTGCTAGGGTATCGTCTCCGCCCACGGGCAGGAAGAACGTAAGTGGGCTAAACCTTGAGGATTGGGAGATCTTGGAGTTCCAGCTGTTCTAGAATGTCGGTGCCACATGTCTGGAAATTTTGTTGAACTATGGTATGGGCAGAATAACGGTACCACTACAAGAATTGAGGGGAAAAAATGTTTTTCAAGGGTGACAGGAACAGTATCTATATGGGAAAGACGAGAGAGCTCACGAGCCTGGGTAGCATTCTGTACAGTAATGATGCGCGTACCGCTCTTAAGAGCATTTAAAAGAAATATCTTTACCAACATGGCGTAGGAGTGCCTTGCCAATACTATGGCAGAAAGATAGGCAGTAGAGGAAGTTTTGGGCGTAAAGTGAAGAATTTAGTCCACTGTTCAGTCTGAAACTGAGCGTGGAAAAGGGAGTGAAGGACGTGTCGATCGTTTCTGAGAAGAACGAGAAGGTGAAGGTGGAGAAGTATCATCAGCAGGTAATTGTCGTTGACGTTTAGGCGTGGGACCAGAGTTGGTCCGACGTGGAACGGTCGGCGATTTGAAAATTGCCGCACCGTAGAGGGAGAGGCCGGAAGCATAGTCAGAGGAGAGCGAAGGGTCTGATAAATCGAAGGAGTCAGTCGAGGCCTCAGTACCTGAAGCGGGTGAGGAAACAGCACCGGCAACAGGTACATGAGGCATGAGGAATGTCTGAAGAGTGGTCCAAAGACGAGGGGGGGTTTGAACGGGGTGCGGTATCAAGAAGGGCCCGGGGGTACCAGGTTCATGGACTAGGGCTGCCATGGTTAGGTTACTTCTTTCTTTTTGTTTTTAAGAAAAAAAAAAAAGAAAAAGAAAATAAAAATAAAAAAAAAGAAAAAAAAAAAGGGGGGGGCCGGGGAGGGATAGTTCCTAGGGGGAATGAAAGGGCCAGAAATCTCCCTCCGCGCCCAAGAGGGCTCGACACCGCTAGTAGCGCAGATGCAGCATGGAACCCGTGCCATACCCTTCCCTTCATGCCGTAAACCAGCAATCTGGGATAGCAACCTCACATCTGCCGAGCACCTCGGTGGACAAAAGAGAGGGCGGCCGGATATCCGCCACAAAGCATACCTCTTCAGCCACCACCCCCGGAATCCGAAAGGTGGCTTCCAAAAGATACACCCGTCGCCCAAAAGAACCCAAAGCTACCGGGATACCGGGGAGGGGGTCGGGACATCCCTAGGCAATCCAATTCCACGGCAAACTACGCCACGCCAAGAAACCTCAACGGAATGGGATGGACCCCGGTGTCCTTTCCCCTACCTAGGAACTAGCGCGCCTGTGGGAGAAATCCCAAAGGACAAAAGGAGGAAGGGCAAAAGGGAGGAGTGGGGAGGAGGAGGAGGAAAGGAAAAAGGGGAGGATGGGGGGGATGGGATAGGGGAGGGGAGATTGGGGGGTAATTAGGTTCGGTCTGAGGAAGAAGACCGATAGGTCTAATTCCTCAGACCAAGAGCCTCTTCACCACGCCAAGGAGCCCCCCTTGAAGAGGATGAAAATAGAAAGCAATAGTAATACAAGAGGGGCCTAGAGATGTGACTAATGAACAGAGGATGTTATTTTAGTGCCAAGAATGTCTACATTGTTTATTCTGGACTATTTTGACATTGGCATCTTTTTTAATTTGCGTGAAATTGGCCAAATTCCCAATTTCTGACCACTTTATTGGGTAGTTCAAATCGGTAAATGGGTGGTTTCTTGTACTCAACTGATAGAAAAAATGTAGTTCTAAAGAAATAGCTATGAGTTTGGTCAACTGGAACAAAGGAATTGGCCAAAAATAGAGCTCAAAGTCGGCGAAATCGCCGATGCATATGTCGCCGAGACCGCTAACTTTGAAAGAGCGTAATTTTGCGAATTTTCGACCAAATTTCATACTTTTGGTGTCTTTACCATCAGGAAAAAATTCTCTATCATTTCATAAGATTTTTTTTTTTCCCCAAAAAATTTATCAACAAGAGTTTCAAAAAGGGGGGGCCTGAACAGTCAAAGGGTTAAAGGAATGCAGTTAGACATCACAGCTTTTTTTCCCTCAGTCTTATTCCACAAGTTTATTCAGCAGCTTTTTTTTTTTTTTTTTTTTTTTTTTTTTTAGGATTTGGGTACATTTCTCATCTACAAACCACCACTTTTCTAAAAATCCCATTTTTTTAATATATAATTTTTTTTTTTTAAAATCAAAAAAAAGGGCACTAAGCTACAAGGGCTATACAGTGCACGGGGTGGGAAAGGAAGCGAGGGGGTTTTGGGGGGCAAAAGGGGGGAGAGATGATCAGTAGGGTTACAGAAAACAGGGGCAGGGGAAAGTGCGGGGGAGAGGGTAGCAAAAGATTGAGGGAGAAAGAGCTGAAGGTACAGGTTTGTAAGTCAGTTGTTGCAAAAAAGAAAAGAGAGTGTCCGGATGAAAGGTGGGGCCATCGCGAGAAAGGGAAGGTAAAGAGAAGCAGCGGGGGCGAAGACGACGACGGAGGTAAAATTTTGCTGCTCTTTTATAAAGTGGGCAGTCTAAAAAAAATTTGGGGGACTGATAATGGGGAAACCCACAATTCTCTCAGAGGGGCAGGGCGCCTCTCCCCTAGATTTTATGATTAAAACGATAGGCCAATGCGTAGACGGGGGAGAGTATCTCCCAACCTCGACACTGGGACAAAAGACGGCCATAGCCTAACTCGGTTTAATAGATTGAAGTTTGTTACTAGCAAGAAACCAAAAGTTCTGCCAACGGGGGTTTTAAGGTGGGGGGTTTCTGCAGCAAAAATAGTCCCTAAATGGAATACCTCTAATGAAACGGCAGGGCATTACTGCTGACTGTGCATAGTGCTGCCGTTCATTTCCCCGACATCAACTTTCCCAGGGACCCAACAAAAAAAAAATATCTTTTGCTTGGAAAAGATGGGGCGTAGCCAAAGTTGGAACGGAGGACTAAGGCGTGAGGTGTTAAAAATTTCTGTATGTCTTAAAAGCACTAAGGGGCTGAGAACCACAAAGATACACGGGCATAAAAGCTTTACGATAAGTTTTTGCAAGAAGGGCAACTTCAGCAGAAAAATTTAGCCGAAGATAGTAAATGCCCTCGTCGATGCTGTGGAACACTGCTGGAATCCTACCCCATAAAAAACTTAGAGCCTCGTGTCCTGAATTGCACGAGAATGAGAGGGGAAGTGGTAAAGAAAAAAAAGAGGGGAAGCGACCGTGACATTTGAGCTTTCGAGAAAGGGAGAAAAAGAACAACCCCCAACAGCTGGAACTTCCCGGGGGTGGGGAAAAAGTGGATGCACATAACATAGAAAGGTGGTAATTAAAGAGAAGACGAGCGAAATGTAGGAGAGAGAGAAGGGCGGAGTAAAAAAAGGGGGCGAAAAAATAAAAGAATACTCTAATTTGGCGACCATTCTAAAATAAGGGAAATTGGATCATAGAGCGTACATAGTAGCGAAGGAAAAGGGGCATCACGGCGATGGGATAAGGAGGAACTTTCGCTTCTGCAAGAGCTCTCGACGGGGGAAGAGCGAAAAGCACAAAGGCTAAACGTAACCCCTTGGTGATGAAGGGGGTCAAGGCTAGAAGAGTAGAGGGGGGCCGCTGAATAGATCGGTCCCATAAATTTTCGAAAAAAAAGAGGTGGAATTAGGGAAGGGGGTTCGACGATCCTCCCCATAAAAGATGAGAAAGGGGTTTTAAGAAGGTTTAGCCGGCTGGAAAAATTGCCTTCAGAGAGGTAATGTGAGGTTTCCAGGAAAACCAAACGGTCAAAGAGGGGGCCCCCGAAACCTGACTATCACGTTAGGGATAGGGGGCCCATAGAGGACAAAGGATGTCGGAGAGACAGAGCATCTAGTGAAAGAATTGGGGGTTTTGGTACTGGAAAATTTTTAAACCCCTGTTTTAGTGGCCCCAATTGGAAACACGGGCGCCACAGCGGGAGAAACTGAATGAGGTGACAGTCACGCCTGCAAGGGAATAGCGAAGCCATCAAAAAGAGTTTGCCAAATATTTGATGGAAGACTGGGGGCCAAAAAACATTTTAGCAAGGGGAAAAAATGTTTGCTCGGGAAAACATCCCCTTGGGGGCACCTTCACTTGGATAAAGTCCGGGGGGAGCACATTATTAACCCGAAAACGGGAAAAGCTGTAGGTTAAAAAATTTTTAAAAGGGAAGATGGTTGATTGCCTCGGGGCCCAAGGAGTGGGGGTTGGCCAAAAAATTATACCTCCAAGTTGGTCATATGCCTTCCAAGGTCAAAAAATAAAGCAAAACTGAAATGGTTTTTCCCAAAGGGTTCGAACAACATATCCCCAAACATAAAAGGGGCTATGGTAAACGGACCTTACAAAAGCCATATTGACGAGTGGAGAGACTGTTGTCTCTCTCTAAACACCACACTAAGCTTCTATTTACCAAGCGTTTCATCACTTTGTAAACTGCACTGGTAAGAGCAATGGGACAACAGTGGGAGGCTTCATGTCCCTTAGTACCTGGTTTGCAGAAAGGGAGAACAAAGGCAGATTTCCACAGCTGTGGAAGAACTCCTTGTGATCAAATAAGATTGAAAAGGCATAAAAGGACTGACTGATGTAAATGTTGTAGCATACGAATATGAATGTCGTCGGGCCCAGCTGCCGATGATCAGCAAGCTGAGTGTGTTGCCTCCAGTTCTTGAAGTGTAAAAGGCACATTATACTGTTCTCTAATAGAAGTAAAGTCCAAGGGTGCTAACTCTCTGGCAGACTTTGAGGAAAGAAACCAGGGGCATAGATGGAGCCCCTGAGAAATACAGACCAGATGATTGCCAATTTCATTGTAACATCTAGTGGGTTTGCTATATCAACACCGGCAACCCGCAGAATAGAAGTCGGGCCAGGAAAATATTTACCACTCAGTTTTCGTACTTTTTCCAGACTGCACTCAGAGGAAGCAGAGGTGATGGTGGAGACAATCTCACCACAATTTCTGGGAGACAATATTGGAGATGGTAGGAGAGGATGAGTAAAGATTGGAACTGTAATGGACTGTACCAAGATAAAGGGGGGGGGGGGCAAAAGGGTGGAGGGAACTGGAGAAGAAGCATGGAAGGGGACAGAAGAGGCAGAAACCTGGGAGGTGGCAGAAGAGGAAGAAACTTGGGAGGGAACAGGGGAGGACGGTACAGTACGAGGAGGGTGGGTGAACCTCTACACTTGTAACAGAGCCAGAGAGAGGGAAAGAACCAGGTACAGAGACAGGGAAGGTAAAATGAGCTGGTGGAAGAAGGGAAGGAGGGGTTAAGGAGCTTTTTTTGACTTCTGAGAAGAAGAGGGACGATTGGCAGGTGTCGTCGTACGAGATCTCGTCGATACCGAGGCTTGTGAGGAAGAACACGAAGAAGCGAGAACAGACCGAGGCGTTGAAGTAGGGACGTCTGAGCCCAGGACAGCAAAAGAATTAGATACAGGAGTGACTATGGGATAGGTAACCACAGAAAAGGCTGCAGAAGATGAGACCCCAGAAGTGGGGGGACGTTTTGAAATACGGGAATAAGAAACATGAGGTAAGTCTCCTTTGGAGGCAGAGATGAGAAACTGCCATGGCATAAGGGAGACCTTCTGCCTCTTTGAGGTAACTGATTTCCCGTTCATTTAAGTAGACTTGGCAACGGCGAGAGTACGAAGGGTGAGCCTCATGACAATTAAAGCAAGAGGGAGGTCGATTGCAAGACATATTAGAATGGTCATCAGCACCACAGACCGGGCATTCGGCTATAGATCTGCAATATTTCGCTGGATGGCCAAATCGCCAGCAATTTCTACACTGTTGCGGTGTAGGGATCACCTTTTGAACTTGTAACCTATGTCCTGCTACATAAACTGAGGATGGGAGTTCACGGCTGTCAAAAGTTAAATGAGCCACATTGCTAGGGTATCGACTCTGCCCGCGGGCAGGAAGAACATAAGTGTCTACCTTGAGGATTGGGAGATCTTGGAGTTCCAGCTGTTCAAGAACGTCATTGCCACATGTCTGGAAATTTTGTTGAACTATGGTATGGGGCAGAATGACGGTACCACTACAAGAATTGAGGGAATGATGTTTTTCAATAGTGACAGGAACAGTATCAATATGGGAAAGAAGAGCATGAAAAGAAATATCTTTACCGACATGGCGTAGGAGTGCCTTGCCAATACTATGGTCGGAAAGATAGGCAATAGAGGAAGTCGGTCGTAAAGTGAAGAATTTAGTCCATTGTGCATTCTGAAACTGAGCGTGGAAAGGGAGTGCAGGACGTGTCGATCTTTTCTGAGAAGAACGAGAAGGTGGAGAAGTATCATCAGCAGATGATTGTCGTTGGCGTTTAGGCGCTGGACCAGAGTTGGTCCGACGTGGAACAGGCCAGCGATTCGAAGATTGCCGCACCGTAGAGGGAGAGGCCGGAAGCATAGTCAAAGGAGAGCGGAGGTCAGATAAATCGAAGGAGTCAGTCGAGACCTCAGTACCTGAAGCGGGTGAGGAAACAGCACCGGCAAGAGGTACAGAGGCGGGGTCAGAACAGGGTGCGGTATCAAGAAGGGGCCCGGGGGTAGCAGGTTCATGGACTAAGGCTTCCATGGTTAGGTTACTTCTTTCTTTTTGTTTTTAAAGAAAAAAAAAAAAAAAAAAAAAAAAAGAAAAATAAAAAAAAAAAAGATAAAAAAAAAAAAATAAAAATAAAAAAAAAAATAAAAAGGAGGGACTGGGTAGGGGTAGTTCCTGGGAGGAATGAAAGGGCCAGAAATCTCCCTCCACGCCCAAGAGGTCCTCAGCACCGCAAGTAGTGCAGATGCAGCATGGAACCCGTGCCATACCCTACCCATCATGCCAGTAAACCAGCAATCCGGGATAGCAACCTCACATCTGCCGAGCTACCTCGGTGGACAAAAGAGGGCGGCTGGATATCTGCCACAAAGCATACCTCCTTTGGCCACCACCCCCGGAATCCGAAAGGCAGCCTCCAGAGATACACCCATCGCACGAAAGATACCCAAAGCCACTCCCCTGGAGACCGGAGAGGGATCGGGACATCCCCAGGCGATCCAGATTCCATGGCAAACTACACCACCGCCAAGAACCTCAACAGAATGGGATGGACCCAGGTACCCTTTCCCCTACCCAGGAACTAGCGTGCCTGTGGGGAGAAAAAAAAAAGACGAAGGGTAATAGGGAGGGGTGGGGAGGAGGAGGAGGAGGAAAAGAAAAAGGGAGGATGGGATCAGAGGGAGGATTGAGGGTTAATTAGGTTCGGTCTGAGGAAGGAGACCAACATGTCTAATTCCTCAAACCAAGAGCCTCTTCACCATGCCAAGGAGCCCCCCTTGAGGACTTTTTAATATACAATAAAGCATTCATTCTAGGAATGTAACCCTTGCATTAAAGGAGATTTCACTGTACTTAGTTTTTTATTTTTCCAAGCCAGATTGCTAAACTCAAGACTAAGGAAAAAACACTTGCCCATGAAGTCTTCTAAGATAAAATATGTGGCCACAAGGCACACACCATACAGTACCAGTACTAAGATTATGATATTTGATTTTACATGTTAATTTGGCTTTTGGTATGTCAATATTGAGGATCGGCAGCCAGACTGTGGGATCGACTGGTGGTGTTCTTGTTCTTGCCAGGTCAAAGCCCATAACAGCAAAGTTTTCCTTTATAGCACGTAATGAAAGTAGTTTATTAGATTATGTATTGGTGGATAAAAGGTTGATGGGTAGGCTCCAGGATGCACATGTTTATAGAGGGGCAACTGATATATCGGATCATTATTTAGTTGTAGCTACAGTTAGAGTAAGAGGTAGATGGGAAAAGAGGAAGGTGGCAACAACAAGTAAGAGGGAGGTGAAAGTGTATAAACTTAGGGAGGAGGAAGTTCGGGTGAGATATAAGCGACTATTGGCAGAAAGGTGGGCTAGTGCAAAGATGAGTAGTGGGGGGGTTGAAGAGGGTTGGAATAGTTTTAAAAATGCAGTATTAGAATGTGGGGCAGAAGTTTGTGGTTATAGGAGGGTGGGGGCAGGAGGAAAGAGGAGTGATTGGTGGAATGATGAAGTAAAGGGTGTGATAAAAGAGAAAAAGGTAGCTTATGAGAGGTTTTTACAAAGCAGAAGTGTTATAAGAAGAGCAGAGTATATGGAGAGTAAAAGAAAGGTAAAGAGTGCAAAAGGAGAGCAGATGATAGAGTGGGAGAGGCACTGTCAAGAAATTTTAATGAAAATAAGAAAAATTTTTGGAGTGAGTTAAACAAGTTAAGAAAGCCTAGGGAAAATATGGATTTGTCAGTAAAAAACAGAGTAGGGGAGTTAGTAGATGGGGAGATGGAGGTATTGGGTAGATGGCGAGAATATTTTGAGGAACTTTTAAATGTTAAGGGAAAAAACAGAGGCAGTAATTTCATGCACTGGTCAGGGAGGTATACCATCTTTTAGGAGTGAAGAAGAGCAGAATGTAAGTGTGGGGGAGGTACGTGAGGCATTACGTAAAATGAAAGGGGGTAAAGCAGCTGGAACTGATGGGATCATGACAGAAATGTTAAAAGCAGGGGAGGATATAGTGTTGGAGTGGTTGGTACTTTTGTTTAATAAATGTATGAAAGAGGGGAAGGTACCTAGGGATTGGCGGAAAGCATGTATAGTCCCTTTATATAAAGGGAAAGGGGACAAAAGAGACTGTAAAAATTATAGAGGAATAAGCTTACTGAGTATACCAGGAAAAGTGTACGGTAGGGTTATAATTGAAAGAATTAGAGGTAAGACAGAATGTAGGATTGCGGATGAGCAAGGAGGTTTCAGAGTGGGTAGGGGATGTGTAGATCAGGTGTTTACATTGAAGCATATATGTGAACAGTATTTAGATAAGGAAGATAGGGAAGTTTTTATTGCATTTATGGATTTAGAAAAGGCACATGATAGAGTGGATAGAGGAGCAATGTGGCAGATGTTGCAAGTATATGGAATAGGTGGTAAGTTATTAAATGCTGTAAAGAGTTTTTATGAGGATAGTGAGGCTCAGGTTAGGGTGTGTAGAAGAGAGGGAGACTACTTCCCGGTAAAAGTAGGTCTTAGACAGGGATGTGTAATGTCACCATGGTTGTTTAATATATTTATAGATGGGGTTGTAAAGGTGTTTGGGAGAGGGGTGGGATTAAATTATGGGGAATCAAATTCAAAATGGGAATTGACACAGTTACTTTTTGCTGATGATACTGTGCTTATGGGAGATTCTAAAGAAAAATTGCAAAGGTTAGTGGATGAGTTTGGGAATGTGTGTAAAGGTAGAAAGTTGAAAGTGAACATAGAAAAGAGTAAGGTGATGAGGGTGTCAAATGATTTAGATAAAGAAAAATTGGATATCAAATTGGGGAGGAGGAGTATGGAAGAAGTGAATGTTTTCAGATACACTTGGGAGTTGACGTGTCGGCGGATGGATTTATGAAGGATGAGGTTAATCATAGAATTGATGAGGGAAAAAAGGTGAGTGGTGTGTTGAGGTATATGTGGATGTCAAAAAAACGTTATCTATGGAGGCAAAGAAGGGAATGTATGAAAGTATAGTAGTACCAACACTCTTATATGGTGTGAAGCTTGGGTGGTAAATGCAGCAGCGAGGAGACGGTTGGAGGCAGTGGAGAATGTCCTGTTTAAGGGCAATGTGTGGTGTAAATATTATGCAGAAAATTCGGAGTGTGGAAATTAGGAGAAGGTGAGGAGTTAATAAAAGTATTAGTCAGAGGGCAGAAGAGGGTTGTTGAGGTGGTTTGGTCATTTAGAGAGAATGGATCAAAGTAGAATGACATGGAAGCACATAAATCTATAGGGGAAGGAAGGGGGGTAGGGGTCGTCCTCGAAAGGGTTGGAGAGAGGGGGTAAAGGAGGTTTTGTGGGCAAGGGGCTTGAACTTCCAGCAAGCGTGCGTGAGCGTGTTAGATAGGAGTGAATGGAGACGAATGGTACTTGGGACCTGACGATCTGTTGGAGTGTGAGCAGGGTAATATTTAGTGAAGGGATTCAGGGAAACCGGTTATTTTCATATAGTCGGACTTGAGTCCTGGAAATGGGAAGTACAATGCCTGCACTTTAAAGGAGGGGTTTGGGATATTGGGAGTTTGGAGGGATATGTTGTGTATCTTTATATGTGTATGCTTCTAGACTGTTGTATTCTGAGCACCTCTGCAAAAACAGTGATAATGTGCGAGTGTGGTGAAAGTGTTGAATGATGATGAAAGTATTTTCTTTTTGGGGATTTTCTTTCTTTTTTGGGTCACCCTGCCTCGGTGGGAGACGACTGACTTGTTGAAAACAAAAAAAAAAAAATATTGTCTATTTCAAAGTATAATCCAAGTAATCTCCACAGCCAAATTTTTGAGTAACCCAACAGAAACTAATATTTTACAGGATTAGGGGGTTGCAGAGGATCCAAGAGAGATGGGACTGCTTCAATATACTGGAGAATTTAAATAACTGTACAAATGCTGCCAAAATATCTAATCTGTGTTCCTTAATAAACAATTAGAAATGATTGCAAGTGTCAGTTGTTTGTGCTGATGACATGGTGCTTTTGGAGATTCTGAAGAGAAATTACAAAGGTTGGTGGATGAACCTGGGAAGGTTGTAAAAGAAAATTAAAAGAACATAGGAAAGAGCAAGGTGATGACACCAACAAAAAATTTAGATAATGAAAGATTGGATATCAGATTGGAGGGAAGAGTGTGAAGTGAATTTGTTCAGATATTTGGAATGGATTGTTGGCTAATGGGTCTCAAAATAAGCTAAACTAAAGAACTGACAAGATGAAAGAGGTGGATGGTACATTAAGGCATCTGTGTAGACTATTATCCATGGAAGAAAAAAGGGGAAATAAACCAAAGCAAAGTGGTACCAACACTCGTATGTGTGTCAAGCATGGATTTTTAATGTTGCAACAAGGAGGCAGCTGGAGACAAGAGATGTCATGCTTGAAGGAAATGTATGGTGTACACATCATGCAGAAAAGGAAATTAGAAGATGAAAGGTTACTATAAGTATTATCTAGAACACAGGGGGGGAGGAGGTATTGAGATGGGTTGGACATTTAGGGATGGAAAAAAAATTGGTGATTGGGGAGGGTGTTATATCTGTGGGAGGGAGGGCCCGGGGCAGGGGGAAATGGGGGGGGGGGGGGGGGGATAAAAAGATGTTTTGTATAATAGGGGCTTGGGGGATTTTTCCAACGGGCATTTGGGGTTTGTCAGTTAGGAGTAGAGGGTTTTGGGTTTATGACAAGGCTGGGGAAAATTATTTTGGGGAAAGGCCTGGCCATGGGAGGTAAAATGCCTGTACTCGGCCCCTACCCCCGGGTTTTGAGGGGGGTATCAGAGCACACCTAGGGAAAGAAAAAAATTAAAGGGGAAAAAAAACCCCTTAACATAAATGCTTGGTACTCTAAAGGGCCCGGGAAAAGCAAAACAAAAAGGGGGTTACCTTCGGGAAAAATTATTTTAAAAGAACAAAAAACCTTTTTAAAAACATTTTACCCTATCAGCCCAACGAGTTTTGCAACAACGGGTTTCCGGATTTCTCCTCGTCAGCTGCAACTGATTTTTATAAATTTATCATTTTGGGGCACTTGCGTACGAAAACAGTGAACCTCTTTTTTTGGTTTGCGGGGACCATTTTCCTTTAAATTTCCCCGGGAAACAAAAACCTTATAAGTTTCCCGGCCCGGTTTCACGAAAATTTTTAAAGGTTTGGTCAAAACATATAAAAGGGTCTGGCGTTTAAACCTGACCCTTTGAGATGCCGGGTTTAAAAGCATTTGTGGGACAACATCCAAATTTTTGGGTTAAAACTTTGGCCCTGGGCCCAAAGCCATTTTCCCCCAAAACATTTGAAAAAAATTGTTGGTTTAACATTTGGGTTTTTAAAATTTATTGTTACCTAGATTTTTCAGGCTTAGAAATAAATTTCCCCACAAAAGGGGCCCCTAAACCCTTTATCCCCAAGAGCACGGCTTTATATCTCCTGGGGGACCCCAACAGCTGCAGAGAAACACGGGGGTATTTCCCCCTTCACTTTCCCTAAACCCCAAGGGCCGGGAAAAGGGTCTAAAAGCACCCATATATTTAAAAAAATTTAGGGCCAAAGTATTTAAAAAATGAGTTTTAAAAAACCGAAGAAGTGCACCCTTTCCTAAAAAACCCTCCAGATTTTGCCTGTGAATTTGGGGAACATTTGTAGAAAGGCGGGCCAAAATAGGGTCATGATCTTTGGAGCATCTTCGGGGGTTACTTTGCAAAGTACAGCTGCAGGGGTGGCACACAAAAGGGATGGTACCCATTAACTTGAACCGATAAATTTTTGGGATTAAATTGGTTTCCCATTAAAAGTTTGGGCTGAAAACCCTTTCCCAAAAATTGTCTTTGGTAGTCTTTCTAAACCAGGGGGTAGCATTTCAGGGAGGGAGTTTTTCATGATTTCCCTGAGAGTTTCAAAAACTGCATTCCCAAAGGTTTTAAATTGATTGCCATCGGGCCCTACAGGGGTTTTGCAAAGAAAACATCTCCCAGGGGGATAAAGAATGCACAATACAGTAAGTGGGAGGCTCCCCCAACTTCACCTGTATCACCCTGTTCATATGCAGCCCAGTTTAAAGAGCTGAGACCCCCAAAAAAAAACATTTGATCCCACCCCGAGGCCCCTTTTTTAAGGGCTATGCCCCGGGGGGTTCAAATTAAAAATTTTTAAAGATAGTATCTTTTACAAGCGGGCTTCGGGAATCAGTTCCTTTCCCAGGGACCCCAAAGCCCAGGCAGTATTTGTCCCCCAACCCCCAACCTTGAAGATTCACTAAGTGTTCAATAAAAAAGTTGGATTGCCTGCTCAACCTTGGTTTTAAGATTAGTGGGAAATTTTGGCCCCCCAGGAGGGAAACCTGTGGAAATTTTATTTTTTAAAGGTATCCTTTTTTTTTTTTTTAACTTTTAACCCAAAAATTCATGACATTCCAAAACTAAACCCCAAAACCAAAAACATCTTTTAAAAACTGTCTGAAAATATACTTTTTTAAAGAAAGGCAACCCAAATTCTATGAAATAAAAATTTTTCACCCCAAAAACCACCCCCCACAAAAAAAAAAAAAAAAAAAAAAAAAAGTGGATAAAATCAGGAATTGCCAGCATGAAAGAAAAACCCCTTAATTCAAAAGAAGAAAAAAAGCAGGCGGGGGGATCAAAGGGTAGAAATCAACTTTTATAGAGTACCCAAACAATTTTTTTTGGGTGCAAAAAAGACATTATCTCCACATTCCCAGAACCCCAAAAAATTAATGAACCGATTCAATTCAAGTATTAACCCATATTTTTTTTCGTTTTGGCCCGGGGGGTTATCCTTACCTTTATCGTAATGCATCATAAATTTAAACTCATTTTTTAAAAATTTTTAAAATAACATTTCCCAAAATTAGGGTACCCTACATTGGGCAAGATTTTAAAAAAAACAGCCCCTGCTAATTTCCCCTTTTTTGGGGGTTTATTAATTTTTATTAACACACTGGCCGATTCCCCCTAAAAGGGAAAAGGGGGGCCTGAAAAAAAAACTTTTTACCCTCATTCACTCCATCCCCTATTTTGCCAGAAAGGGGGCTTTACAAAAAAAAGTTTTTTTAAAAACAACATTTTTCCCCCTCCTTCAGAGGGGGAGGTACTGTTTTTCTCGTCTCCCGGGGCCCAAATCCAGCCTGCCGGTTTTCCTGAATCCCAAACCCTTTGGGGCCCAAATAAAAAAAATTTTGCCTTCGTTTGGCTAAACTCGCTTACCCTGAGGGTTTTTTCCCCAGAAAAAAAATTTTAAAACCCGTCAACACCTCCACAAAAAAAGAAGGGTATACATGCTCAACTTGCCTGTAGGTCTCTGCATAGCTCCAATTAAATTTGAAAACCCCAATCATCTTCCATTCAGTTATTTTTTTTCCCCCCCCCTTTACCTCTGCAAGGGAAAATTGCTTGGTCATACCTCCTCTTCCAGTTGTTACTATAGTATAAACATTCTTGTACCCTTCATAATTAAGCAAAGCTAGTAAAATAAAAGATTTGGCATTTTCATCTTTTCTTCAATGTCCTAACAATTATTTTGCCCAAAATGGGATCAGGTTTATGCAATATTCTCCATTTTAGTTGTTGTACACTGAGCTCCAGAAGATTATATTTAACTTAAGGCTGGCATAGTGTTTTCCACAAACTATATCACACCAAGACAGGGCAAGATGCACAAAACAAACCTCTAAAATTTAGAGGTTTGTTTTATGCATCTTTAGAGTCTAAATGGACATCCCCACCCCTGCCCCTCAGCATAGGCACCTGCTACCCATCTCCAGAACCCACATCCAGCTAACCAAGTTTCCCCTGAATCCCTTCATAATTCTGCCCCTCCTTCCATCCCACATTTATGCACCCACTAGGTCATCCTATTCTGCTTCATCATCTAACTATTCATATGATTTCAATGGCTCCCTCCTCAGCCCTCAGAATTATAATTTTGGCATCACCCCCACCGTCGATTTCAAAATGGGAACACTAGAGGTGATCAACTTTTGGCATGGAATGGAAACGGCTCAAATAAAGGAAAAATAACCAACTACTGACTTAAACAATATAGTATACATACCAACAATTATGTATTGTAAAATAAATTTCAGTGGAACATTCTACCTGCAAGCGCATCCATGTGCACGTTTTTCCAAATACGAGCAGTCGACGGGTCGATTTTTTGTTTCCATATGCAAGCGAAGTTTCCAAAAGTGAGCAGACAAGGCAGGTTCCTTGATGCTGGTGCGGGGCTCTTGATCTTGCTCTCTTTGTTTGTTGGACTAGTTTATTTAAACTTGGGCAATGTATGATGAAAAGATGCTTAATGTACACCAAAAATAAAAGAAATCTAAGCATAAATAATGGAGTTCACTTCTCAGCAATTAGCCACCCCTTAGCAGTATTTTTGTATGGTTTTTATGGTTGTATTTTTTTTTTTGTCTTATTTGATAGAATGGAAGATATCTTACAGAAATAGATATGATTTTGATTGCTTTCACGACGAAAAGTACCTTGAAATTGAACTCAACACAGGAGAAATGTTCGAATGTTTTGGCTATGTTCAAGAATAAACAAATGACGTCACTGTCCATTCCAATATGCAGTCGTAAAAGTAGGTCTTTGACAGGGATGTGTAATGTCACCATGGTTGTTTAATATATTTATAGATGGGGTTGTAAAAGAAGTAAATGCTAAGGTGTTCAGGTGAGGGGGTGAGATTAAATTTTGGGGTATTAAATACAAAATGGGAATTGACAGTTGCATTTTGCTGATGATGCTGTGCTTATGGGAGATTCTAAAGAAAAATTGCAAATGTTAGTGGATGAGTCTGGGAGTGTGTGTAAAGGTAGAAAGTTGAAAGTGAACATAGAAAAGAGTAAGGTGATGAGGGTATTAAATGATTTAGATAAGAAAAATTGGATATCAAATTGGGGAGGAGGAGTATGGAAGAAGTGAATGTTTTCAGATACTTGGGAGTTGATGTGTTGGCGGATGGATTTATGAAGAATAAGGGTAATCACAGAATTGATGAGGGAAAAAAGTTGAGTGGTGCGTTGAGGTACAGGTCCGCCATCACAAATCCGGCAATCAGTTATTTGGCACTAATTTTGGCTAGCATAATTTCAGTCATTCCGATTTCTTTTTCTCCATTTATTGTTTTAACCTGCTTACTTTTAGCCCTAGCCATGGTTCCAATGAATAAATGAAATGCTTCTCATTATGTAAAGCACCTACACAGTACATTATCCATTAAAGATAAGGTGGCTTCGAAGCCACTGTCGGTTGCCATGAGCTCAGTCATGAAGCAGGAGAATATGCTTTATTATTACGCTACTATCAACACTACAGCTTATTTGTCTATCACAATTGATCTAATATGACATAAGAAACAATATAAAAAACATAAAACATGTTAAATACTCCAGAATGAATAATATTTGGCATAACACCGAGCAGTTCGACAGTTATGAAGAGGATATGGTAAACAAATACCATTCTCCCATCCTTGTCTTGGTGGCTTATATTAGAGAAAACGGAGTATAGCACAGGGCTAACTACGATATACACTCGTACTCCACCATAAACATGAAACAAAAGTTATTTTCTCTCTACAGATTATCACACATAGCAGCATATGTGTAGAGAACCTAGGATAACCCCAAAAAAGTCAACATGGCTTATTTTTAGTACCTGGCTTGGGTTAGCGATATATGATTTTTGGTAAATATTCGATTCCCAGCCAGGGTAGAAACATTAGGTGTGTTTCTTTACACCTGTTGTCTATGTTTACCCATCAGTAAATGGGTACCTGGGTGCTAGTCGACTAGTGTGGGTGTTATCCTGGGATACGGACCTAATTTTCTTGAAATACTCAGCATAACAAGTGCCTTTCTATACCGTAGTATGTCACTCATATTGTAGATAGTGACCCTCGTATTGTAGATAGTCTTAATAACCCTCGTATTGAAGATAGTCTTAATGACCCTCGTGTAGTAGATAGTCTTTTTAGTATGATAAGATGTTTTCATTATAGAATAATAAGAAAATATTATAACATTTATATTATAAGGTAAAAGGACCCCAATAGAAATAAGTCACTGACTTTTTTGGGTTATCCTAGGTTCTCTACACATATGCTGCTATGTATGATAATTCTACGTAAATGTATTTGTGTATACCTGAATAAACTTACTGATGTCAGCTAGGCATGTATACCTTGTACATGTACGTGTAGTAAATAATTATTATTATTTTCTCAGTTGTTTGTTGGGTTATCTAATTCAAACTTGGGCAATGTATGATGGAAAGATACTTCAAGTACACCAAAAAATGAAAGAAATCAGACCATAAATAGCGGAGTTCACTTCTCAGCCATTAGCGGCCGCTTAGAGGTATATTTTTGAATGGTTATGGTTATATTCTCATTTTTTTGGTCTCATTTGATAGAATGAAAGATATATTACAGAAATAGATATGATTTTGATTGCTTTCATGGCGAAAAGTACCTTGAAATTGCGCTCACAGTAGCGAAAATGTTCTACTCTTTAGCGAAGCTCCAATACCTGTCCGCCTGCCAGTCTAAATTCCAGTACGGAGTCAAGAATGGATTGACATTATTTATACAATTGTTACAATAATGCAGTAATCTACATAACAGTAAATCTTTTACTTTTTTTGTGAATAAAAGTTCCAAATGGTAAGCAAGAGTAATACAAGAGGGGCCTGTAGCTGTGACTAATGAACAGAGAAAATGTTATTTTAGTGCCAGGAATGTCTGCATTGTTTATTCTGGATCCTATTTTGAAATTGGCATCTGTTGAAATTTGTGTGAAATCGGCCAAATTGCCAATTTCTGACCACTTTATTGGGTAGTTGAAATAAGTGAATGGGCGGTTTCTTGTCCTCAGTTGACAGACTAGAAATAAATAAGTTTATTCAGGTATACACAAATACAGTTTCATAGATTATCATACATCGTGTATGTGTAGAGAACCTAGGATAACACAGAAAAGTCAGACAGTGACTTATTTCTAGTACCTGGCTTGGGCTTGCCATATATGATTTTTTGGTAAATATTTTTTTTTGTCGGTTGTTTGTTGGTCTGTCTCATTGAAACTTGGGCAATGTATGATGGAAAGATGCTTCTTAACGTACAACAAAAATAAAAATGACGGATGATAAATAAGGGAGTTCACTCCTCAGCCATTAGCCGCCTCTTTGCAGTATATTTTCGTATATTTTTTATGGTTGTATTCTCATTTTTTGAACTCATTTGATATAATGGAAGATACATTACAGAAATAGACATGATTTTGATTGCTTTCATGACGAAAAGTACCTTAAAACAGAGCTCAAAGTAGCGGAAATGTTAGATTTTTGCCGATGTTCAATGAACTGTGTAAGTCAAGTTGGTTAATTTTATTAACCCTTTGACTGTCGCAGCCGTATATATACATTTTACGAGGTGCCGTGTTTGACGTATATATACTCATAAATTCTAGCGGCTTCAAATCAAGCAGGAGAAAGCTGGTAGGCCCACATGTGAGAGAATGGGTCTGTGTGGTCAGTGTGCACCATGTAAAAAAAATCCTGGAGCACGCAGTGTATAATGAGAAAAAAAAAAAATGACCGTTTTTTTTAATTAAAATGCCGACTTTGTGGTCTATTTTCGTATAGTATTTATGGTTGTACAGTGGACCCCCGGTTAACGAACTTTTTTCATTCCAGTAGTATGTTCAGGTGCCAGTACTGACCGAATTTTTTCCCATAAGGAATATTGTGAAGTAGATTAGTCCATTTCAGACCCCCAAACATACACATACAAACGCACTTACATAAATACACTTACATAATTGGTCGCATTTGGAGGTGATCGTTAAGCGGGGGTCCACTGTATTCTAGTTTTCTTGGTCTCATTTGATAGAGTGGAAAACATATTACAGAAATAGAGATGTTTTTGATTGATTTTACTATAAAAAGAACCTAGAAATGGAGCTCAAATTAGGGGAAATGTTTGATTTTTGCCAATGTTCAAAAGTAAACAAATGATGCCATTGTCCAATAAATGTCCAACTAGCCATTCTAATATGCAGTCATGAATGGGTTGATGTTATTTATACAGTTATTACAGCATTGCAGTAGTCTGCATAATAGTAAGTCTAATATTTTTTGTTTGAATAAAAATTCAAAATAGAAAGCAAGAGTAATATCAGAGGGGCCTGGAGACGTGACTGATGAACAAAGAAAACGTTATTTTAGAGCCTGGAATGTCTGCATTGTTCATTCTGGACCTTATTTGAAATTGTCATATTTTTTAGTTTTCGTGAAATTGGCCAAATTGCAAATTTCTGACCACATTATTAGGTAGTTGAAATCAGTAAATGGGCAGTTTCTTGTACTCAATCGATAGAAAAAATGAAGTTCTAAAGAAATAGCTATGAGTTTGGGCGACTAGAACAATGGAATTAGCCGAAAATAGGGCTCAAAGTGGGCGAAATCGCAGATTTGTAAACAGCGCCGAGGTCGCTAACTTCGCGAGAGCATAATTCCGTCAGTTTTCCATCAAATTTTGTTTTTTTGGTGTCATTACAATCGGGAAAAGATTCTCTATCATTTCATAAGAAAAAATAATTTTTTTTTTTTTAAATTTTGAGACACCGGGAGACACCTCAGGATTGGGGGTTGCGACAGTCAAAGGGTTAAGTGTATTCAAACTTAACCACTCTGTAATTCGGCAAACTCAGTAATCCGGCACACTACAGGTCCCAATGATGCCGGATTTGTGATGGAGGACCTGTATATGTGGATACAAAACATGTTATCTATGGAGGCAAAGAAGGGAATGTATGAAAGTATAGTACAGTGGAACCTCTACTTGCAAGAATGTCCATGTGCGAGTTTTTCCAAAAACGAGCAGTCGATGGGTAGATTTTTTGCTTCCATACGCAAGCAAAATTTCCACAAGCAAGGAGACCTCAAGGCAGGTTCCTTGACACTGGTGAGGGGCTCTTGCTCTTGATCTTGGGAATTGTATCTCATTTGTTTGTTGGACTACCTTATTGAAACTTGGGCAATGTATGATGGAAAGATGCTTCTTAACGTGCACCAAAAATGAAAGAAATCTAAGCATAAATAATGGAGTTCACTTCTCAGCAATTAGCCACCCCATAGTGGTAATTTCGAATGGATTTTATGGTTGTATTCTTGATTTTTTGGTCTCATTTGATAGAACGGAAGTTTTTTTTATTATCACACTGGCCGATTCCCACCAAGGCAGGGTGGCACGAAATAGAAAAACTTTCATCATTCACTATCACTGTCTTGCCAGAAGGGTGCTTTACACTACAGTTTTTAAACTGCAACATTAACACCCCTCCTTCAGAGTGCAGGCACTGTACTTCCCATTTCCAGGACTCAAGTCCGGCCTGCCGGTTTCCCTGAACCCCTTCATAAATGTTACTTTGCTCACACTCCAACAGCACGTCAAGTATTAAAAACCATTTGTCTCCATTCACTCCTATCAAACACGCTCACACATGCCTGCTGGAAGTCCAAGCCCCTCGCACACAAAACCTCCTTTACCCCCTCCCTCCAACCTTTCCTAGGCCGACGCCTACCCCGCCTTCCTTCCACTACAGACTGATACACTCTTGAAGTCATTCTGTTTCGCTCCATTATCTCTACATGTCCGAACCACCTCAACAACCCTTCCTCAGCCCTCTGGACAACAGTTTTGGTAATCCCACACCACCTCCTAACTTCCTAACTACGAATTCTCTGCATTATATTCACACCACACACTGCCCTCAGACATGACATCTCCACTGCCTCCAGCCTTCTCCTCGCTGCAACATTCATCACCCATGCTTCACACCCATATAAGAGCGTTGGTAAAACTATACTCTTATACATTCCCCTCTTTGCCTTCAAGGACATAGTTCTTTGTTTCCACAGACTCCTAAGTGCACCCCTCACCCTTTTCCCCTCATCAATTCTATGATTCGCCTCATCTTTCATAGACCCATCCGCTGACACGTCCACTCCCAAATATCTGAATACATTCACCTCCTCCATACTCTCTCCCTCTAATCTGATATCCAATCTTTCATAACCTAATCTTTTTGTTATCCACATAACCTTACTCTTTCCTGTATTCACTTTTAATTTTCTTCTTTTGCATACCCTACAAAATTCATCCACCAATCTCTGCAACTTCTCTTCAGAATCTCCCAAGAGCACAGTGTCATCAGCAAAGAGCAACTGGTGACAACTCCCACTTTATGTGTGATTCTTTATCTTTTAACTCCACACCTCTTGCCAAGACCCTCGCATTTACTTCTCTTACAACCCCATCTATAAATATATTAAACAACCACGGTGACATCACACATCCTTGTCTAAGGCCTACCTTTACCGGGAAATAATTTCCCTCTTTCCTACATACTGTAACTTGAGCCTCACTATCCTCGTAAAACTCTTCACTGCTTTCAGTAACCTACCTCCTATACCATACACCTGCAACATCTGCCACATTGCCCCCCTATCCACCCAGTCATACGCCTTTTCCAAATACATAAATGCCACAAAGACCTCTTTAGCCTTATCTAAATACTGTTCACTTTTATGTTTAACTGTAAACACCTGGTCCACACACCCCCTACCTTTCCTAAAGCCTCCTTGTTCATATGCTATCCTATTCTCTGTCTTACTCTTAATTCTTTCAATAGTAACTACCATACACTTTACCAGGTATACTCAACAGACTTATCCCCCTATAATTTTTGCACTCTCTTTTGTCCCCTCTGCCTTTATACAAAGGAACTATGCATGCTCTCTGCCAATCCCTAGGTACCTTACCCTCATCCATACAATTATTAAATAATTGCACCAACCACTCCAATACTATATCCCCACCTGCTTTTAACATTTCTATCTTTATCCCATCAATCCCAGCTGCCTTACCCCCTTTCATTTTACCTACTGCCTCACGAACTTCCCCCACACTCACAACTGGCTCTTCCTCACTCCTACAAGATGTTATTCCTCCTTGCCCTATACACAAAATCACAGCTTCCCTATCTTCATCAACATTTAACAATTCCTCAAAATATTCCCTCCATCTTCCCAATACCTCTAACTCTCCTCTCCTATTTTTAACTGAAATCCATTTGTTCTCTAGGCTTCCTTAACTTGTTAATCTCACTCCAAAACTTTTTCTTAATTTCAACAAAATTTGTTGATAACATCTCACCCACTCTCTCATTTGCTCTCTTTTTACACTGCTTCACCACTCTCTTAACCTCTCTTTTTTTTCTCCATATACTCTTCCCTCCTTGCATCACTTCTACTTTGTAAAAACTTCTCATATGCTAACTTTTTCTCCCTTATTACTCTCTTTACATCATTCCGCCAATCGCTCCTCTTTCCTCCCGCACCCACTTTCATGTAACCACAAACTTCTGCTGAACACTAACATTACATTTTTAAACCTACCCCATACCTCTTCGACCCCATTGCCTATGCTCTCACTAGCCCATCTATCCTCCAATAGCTGTTTATATCTTACCCTAACTGCCTCCTCTTTTAGTTTATAAACCTTCACCTCTCTCTTCCCTGATGCTTCTATTCTCCTTGTATCCCATCTACCTTTTACTCTCAGTGTAGCTACAACTAGAAAGTGATCTGATATATCTGTGGCCCCTCTATAAACATGTACATCCTGAAGTCTACTCAACAGTCTTTTATCTACCAATACATAATCCAACAAACTACTGTCATTTCGCCCTACATCATATCTTGTATACTTATTTATCCTCTTTTTCTTAAAATATGTATTACCTATAACTAAACCCCTTTCTATACAAAGTTCAATCAAAGGGCTCCCATTATCATTTACACCTGGCACCCCGAACTTACCTACCACACCCTCACTAAAAGTTTCTCCTACTTTAGCATTCAGGTCCCCCACCACAATTACTCTCTCACCTGGTTCAAAGGCTCCTATACATTTACTTAACATCTCCCAAAATCTCTCGCTCTCTCTCTACATTCCTCTCTTCTCCAGGTGCATACACGCTTATTATGACCCACTTTTCGCATCCAACCTTTACTTTAATCCACATAATTCTTGCATTTACACATTCATATTCTCTTTTCTCCTTCCATAACTGATCCTTCAACATTACTGCTACCCCTTCCTTTGCTCTAACTCTCTCAGATACTCCAGATTTAATCCCATTTATTTCCCCCCAGATTTAATCCCATTTATTTCCCCCCACCGAAACTCCCCTACCCCCTTCAGCTTTGTTTCGCTTAGGGCCAGGACATCCAACTTCTTTTCATTCATAACATCAGCTATCTTCTGTTTCTTGTCATCCGCACTACATCCACATACATTTAAGTATCCCAGTTTTATAAAGTTTTTCTTCTTCTCTTTTTTAGTAAATGTCTACAGGAGAAGGGGTTACTAGCCCATTGCTCCCGGCATTTTAGTCGCCTCACACGACACGCATGGCTTACAGAGGAAAGATTCTTTTCCACTTCCCCATGGACAATAGAAGAAATAAAGAGGAACAAGAGCTATTTAGAAAAAGGAGAAAAACCTAGATGTATGTATATATATATGCATGTGCGTGTCTGTGAAATGTGACCAAAGTGTAAGTAGGAGTAGCAAGATAATAATAATGTACTACATAATAATTATAATAGACAGCTTCAAAAGGCCGTCGCTTGATGGCAGCGTTTACCACAACAGAGTGGTTGTGGCCGCCTCCACCTATTACATAATGGCATATTTTATTCTTTCTAGAATATATATCAGGTTTCTGTGTTATTTATATTGTTTATTATTTCATATTAGATGAACCGTGATAGATAAATAAGCCGTAGAGTTGATGATAGCGAAATATTCAAGGGGTATTTTGTCCTGTCTCCAGACACACTCGTTGGCCACCGCCACAAATACAATGACATTTTCTTCATTCTCGAGTATATATCAGGTTTCTATGTTATTTACATTGTTTGTTACGTCATATTAGACGAACTATGATAGATAAATAAGCCGCAGAGTTGAAGATAGCGAAGTATTCAGGAGGTACAGTGGACCCCCGCCTAACGATCAGCTCCCAACTCGACCAATTATTTAAGTGTATTTTTGTAAGTGCTTTTGTAGGTGTATTTTTGGGGGTCTGAAACGGACTAATCTAATTCACAATATTTCTTATGGGAACAAATTCGGTCTATTACGGCACCCAAACAGACTTCTGGATTGAAATAATATCGTTAGGCGGGGGTCCACTTTATTTTGTCCTGTTTCCAGATAAACACTTGTCGGCCGCTGCCGCCACATATTCAATGACATTTTATTCATTCTAGAGTATATTTATATTGCTCATTATGTCACATTAGATGAACTGTGATAGATAAATAAGCCGTATAGATGATATTAGCGAAATTATTCTAGTAGTATTTTGTCCGGTCTCCAAACTCGTGTCCACCACCGACACTGCCCATACCACTAAAAGAATTACATATTTTATCCATTTTAGAGTATATATATCAGGTTTCTATGTTATTTATATTGTTTATTATGTCATTAGATGAAGTGAGATAGATAAATAAGCTGTAGAGTTGATATTACTGAAATTATTGAAGCACAGAATTCCACTGGAACGGATTAATTGCATTTCAATTAATTTCAATAAGGTAAATTGACTGCAAATGAGTAACTCCAGTTGCGAGCAAGGTCATGGAATGGATTAAACTCGCAAGTTGAGGTTCCACTGTATAAGACCTCAGCTAAGAACAGTAATAAAATTTATAGCGGTCATATGAAGCTTATCCCAATACTAACCAAATGCCATAATGGCAGCATCACGCAGTCTCCAATTTGAGTTCTTTATATTTTCTTTGACAAATGGAAGAACATGTGGCACAATATCATCTTCTGTACAAGTAGCCAAGAGCATAACGCAGACTCCAGCAGCTTTGCATGGATTCCACTCATCATCATCATCTGCTTCTTCCTGCTTGCTTAATGTCATCATCAACACAGGTACAAGGTACTGGCAAAGAAAGGTACTTTAGTCAATTATTTCATTTAAAATGGAAATTTTTATGGACTCTATATAACCTACAAATTAATCACCAATATACTGAGAAAGCAAATTATTACCAGCATATTTTCAATTAAAATGCTAGGGTGTTAAGGAGAGGAGCAGGATTAAATTATGGGAAATCAAATACAAAATGGGAGGGGACACAGTTACTTTTTGCTTATGATACTGTGCTTATAGGAGATTCTAAAGAAAAGTTGTAAAGGTTAGTGGACGAGTTTGGCAGGGTGTGTAAAGGTAGAAAGTTGAAAGTGAACGTAGATAAGAGTAAGGTGATGAGGGTATCAAATGATTTAAAGAAAAATTGGATATCACATTGGAGAGAGGGAGTATGGAAGAAGTGAATGTTTTCAGATATTTGGGAGTTGACATGTCAGCAGATGGGTTTATGAAGGATGAGGTTACCCATAGAATTTATGAAGGAAAAAAGGCGAGTGGTGCGTTGAGGTATGTGGAGCCAAACGTTATCTATGGAGGCAAAGAAGGGAATGTATAAAAGTATAGTGGTACCACCACTCTCGTATGGGTGTAAAGCTTGGGTTGCAATTACTGCAGCGAGGTGGCTGGAGGCAGTGGAGATGTCCTGTCTAAGGGCAATGTGTGGTGTAAATATTATGCAGAGAATTTGGAGTGTGGAAATTAGGTGATGTGGAGTTGCTAAAAGTATTAGTCAGAGGACTGAAGAGGGGTATGGTCATTTAGAGAGAATGGATCAAAGTAGAACAACTTGGAGAGCATATAAATCTGTAGGGTAAGGAAGGCGGGGTAGGAGTTGTCCTCAGAAAGGTTGAAGGGAGGGAGGGGCGAGGGGCTTGGACTTCCAGCAAGCATGCATGAGCATGTTAGATAAAAGTGAATGGAGACTAATGGTTTTTGGGACCTGACGAGCTGTTGGAGTGTGAGCAGGGTAATATTTTGTGAAGGGATTCAGGGAAACCAGTTAACCAGGCTTGAGTCCTGGAAATGGGAAGTACAATGCTTGCACTTTAAATGAGGGGTTTGGTATACTGGCAGTTTGGAGGGAATTTTGAACTGTCGTATCTAAGTGCCTCTGCAAAGACAGCGATTATGTATGGGTGAAGTGAATGTGTTGAATAATGATGAAAGTATTTTCTTTAAGGGGATTTTCTTTCTTTTTTGGGTCACCCTGCCTCGGTGGGAGACGACTGAAGTGTTAAAAAAATATATACAATATTCCCTCACCTGTAAAGCACCCTTAGCATAAAATCTGGATGTCCTCTCTGGTGGACGGCCAAGTTCAGCAGCTTCAGAAGCTTCTATAGCAAGATCAACTTCTTCATCACATACATTGGACCAAAACTCAATTCCCTGAAGTGCCACCTCATCAATGTCACTCTTCATGGCTTCTAGTGTAATCTGTGTATAAACAAATACCATAATATATACTATATGTACACGAATGGATCAAAGTAGAATGACATGGAGAGCGTATAAACATGTAGGGAAAGAAAAGCGGGGTCGGGGCCGTCCTCGAAAAGGCTGGAGAGAGGGGATAAAGGAGGTTTTGTGGGTGAGGGGCTTCCAGCAAGCATGCGTGAACGTGTTAGATACGAGTAAATGGAGACTAATGGTTTTTGGGACCTGATGAGCTGTTGGAGGGTGAGCAGGGTAATATTTAGTAAAGGGCTTCAGGGAAACCAGTTATTTTTATATAGCTGGACTCGAGTACTGGAAATGGGAAGTACAATGCCTACACTTTAAAGGAGGGATTGGGATATTGGCAGTTTGTTGGGATATGTTGTATATCTTTATACGTATATGCTTCTAAACTGCTGTGTTCTGTGCACCTATGCAAAAAAACAGTGATTACGTATGAGTGATGCAAAAGCGTTGAATGACGACGAAAGTATTTTATTTTTCGGGATTTTTTTCTTTCTTTTTGAGTCACCCTGCCTCGGTGGGAGACGGCCAATTTGTTAAAAGGGGGGGGGGGGGCACTTTCATGCATTGATACAAATTTTTGGAACTAGGTAGTTACTTCAAAGATGTGTAAATACACAAAAGGACCAATATTTCAATATTTTTTAATATTGTACATGGTGAAGTTAAATTTGCATTTTTTTTTTTTTTTTTTTTTTTACCTTTGCCACCCAGCCAAAGGTCAGGCTTTTCTATTAATTAGCTGCTTAACTGGACTGTTGCTATTGGTGGACAGATAGTTAGCACATCTGTCACAGCTTGATTTATTCATCTCCTATCAGATATAATTATCAAGTTTCCTCCACTTTTAGGCAATATTTCCAATACTTGCTAGTAGTAGGTTGATTAGTTTTTGACCATACAGTGTTCTCAGTGCATCTGCAACATCCCATACTTCACAGGATCTATTTTACACTTCCCTATCCCTCCTGTTTTGTATCTAATACGCCTTTAGAGTTCATTCTTTCCATATACGTCTTTTGAGCAGTTGTAATGTCACCACTGAACATGTTACTCTAACACATACTTACAATTTTGGCCATCTACCACACAAATTACTAGTTATTTAATATCTCCAAATGATACAAAGCCATGAATAGTGTTTTTACATCTCTTATTATTTTGATAAGTTCTAAACAAAATGAGCCAAATATAATCATGTACTTGTTACTTATACTCACAAATAATGTTTTGTGCATTCACTTTGTAAATGCTCCAAACACTATTTGCTTCTGTGGAGTCCCACTTTTATAGTTAATCATTTTTTACTTTTTAAACCCCTGAATGTTAGCAAAGAGGAAGAATTTAGCATTTAGGATGTTTGGGTTATTGGGCTGTTAGTACCTCAGGTGCTGTACAACCATGTAATATAATGGAGTACCTATTCCTGTCCTCCAGTACTGGTTATACTGTGGGCTGTTCTAGATTTGTAATGGTGCATTAAAAACTGGTTTGTCACATTATAATACCATGCATTTCTGTACCCCTATTGTCTTTCACTGTTTATCCTTTCTCTTCCTTTTTACACCAATTCTCCCGATCAAGTTAGTTTTTCCCAAGCATTCATTATCTTGAAATGGAGGGGCAGAAAATATTAAAAATTTTTCCCATTCCATTTTTAATATTTAAATACTTACTGCAAATAATGCAGGACCCATGTAGTGTTCCATATACTGATAATATAGAGACATTATTTTCACAAGACACTGCAGCGCTGCCACTTTAATCTGGGTATTCGTTGATTGTGTTGCTTCACAGACCACCTAAAAATAAAAAAACATGAATTACTAATTCATTCTTTTCCAACCTGCCAGCCATTACTCACCAAGGCACAGTAACCCAAAGTAGAGGAAATATTCACTGTCATTCATTTAATAGCAATCTTACAAGGCACTAACATAATATTTCTGATGACCCTCCAAACTGCAACATCCTCACCATTCTTTCAGGCACTGTTCTTCTCACCTCCAAGTGCAGTAGACCCTTGGTTTTCGTCGGTCTTAGTTATTGCCAATTTTGGTTTTGGCCGACTTTTTTCGTTGATTTTCAGCTTTAGTTTTCGTCGATTACCTTAGTTTTTGTCGATCATATGGAACCTGTCCAGTCCCCAGTGCACGGAAAGCAGGGGATAGTGTTGTACAGTCCATTTGTGAAAAGGCAAGGTAGTTGTATGAGGGTCTCAAAGAAACTACCTGAAACAAGTGGTGATGAAAGAATTCAAGGCCAGCAAAGGCTGGTTCGAAAATTTCAAGAAGCGAAGTGGCATACATAGTGTTGTAAGGCACGGTGAGGGTGCCAGTTCAGACAAACAAGCGGCTGAAAAATTTGTTGGGGGGAATTCAAATGTTATGCAGTCTGAAAAATTCCAACCCCAACAAGTGTTCAATTGTGACGAAACAGGCCTCTTTTGGAAGAAAATGCCTAAGAGGACCTACATCATGCAGGAGGAAAAGGCACTCCAAGGACACAAGCCTATGAAAGACAGGCTTACTCTTGTTGTGTGGTAATGCTAGTGGGGACTTCAAAGTGAAGCCTTTACTGGTGTATCCCTCTGAAAATCCCAGTGTGTTCAAGAAAAACAATTGTTGTTAAGAGTAAACTGTGTGATGTGGAAGGCAAACAGTAGAGTATGGGTCAAGGGAAATTTTCCTGGAATGGTTTAATGAAGTATTTGACCCCAGTGTGAAAAAATACCTCCTGAATAAGAAATTGCCACTCCAGTGCCTCCTGTTAATAGACAATGCTCCTGCTCATCCTCCAGACTTGGAAGACCAATTGTCTAAGGAATTCAGTTTTATAACAAGATTTTGCCTCCTAACACCACTCCTCTCCTCCAGCCCATGGACCAGCAGACCATTGCAAACTTCAAAAAACTGTACACCAAAGCAATGTTTCAGAAGTGCTTGGACATAACCTTGGACTCTGAATTGACCCTTAAGAGTGTTCTGGAAGAATCACTTCAATATCTTCCACTGCATAGGCCTTATAGATAAGGCTTGGCAGGGAGTGACTTCCAGGACGATGAACTCTGCTTGGAGAAAATTGTGGCCAAATTGTGTCCAAAAGAAGGATTTTGAAAGGTTTGAGGCTGACCCTGTTGACCATACACCTGTTGTGCAATCAATTGTGGCATTGGGGAATTCCATGGGGATGGATGTGCATTTGGAGATTGGAAGAGTTGGTGGAGGACCACAATGAAGAGCTAACCACTGATGAGCTGTAACAGCAACAGAAACCACAGCTGAGGAAATTGCTTCAGAGCAGGAGGAAGAGATATGACAGAAGGTGCCTTCTTCAAAGATTAAAGAAATTTGTGCAATGTGGACAAAAGTGCATTCATTTGTGGAGCAATATCACCCTGAGAAAGCTGTTGCAATCCGTGCTGGCGACTTACAATGCCATGTCCCATTTATGGCAAATCTTAGAGACGCCAGAAACAGACCTATCAGGACATATTTTGTGTGACTGGTCCAGCGACTCAAGCTGGTCCTAGCGACAGTAAAAAAAAAAAAAAAGGAGGGAAGTGACCCCAGATAAGAACTTGGCACCTAGTCCTTATGGAGGGGGATTCCCCTTCCAAACACTAACCTATCTTCCCTCTCCCTTCCTCCCTGCCAGCAACAGCCTTCAAAAAAGGTAAGTGTCATGTTTAATGTTCATTAATTTGTGCATGTAAATGTATATTTAACCCCTTGACTATCGCAACGCCAAATCCTGAGGTGTCTCCTAGTGTCGCAAAATTAAAAAAAAAAAAAATCTCATGAAATGATAGAGAATCTTTTCCCGAGTGTAATGACACCAAAAGAACGAAATATGATGGAAAACCGACGGAACTACGCTCTTGCAAAGTTAGCAACCTCGGCGATATTTACGAATTGGTGATTTCACCCACTTTGAGCCCTATTTTCGGCTAATTCCGTTGTTCCAGTTGACCAAACTCATTGCTATTTCTTTAGAACTCCATTTTTTCTATTAACCGAGTACAAGAAACTGTCCATTTACCGATTTCAACTACCCAATAACGAATGTAGTCAGAAATTTGCGATTTGGCCAATTTCACGAAAATTTCAAAATAGGGTCCAGAATGAACAATGCAGACATTCCTGGCTCTAAAATAACATTTTTCTTTGTTCATCAGTCACGTCTCCAGGCCCCTCTGATATTACTCTTGCCATTCTATTTTGAATTTTAATTCAAACAAAAAATAGAAGATTTACTGTTATGCAGACTACTGCAATATTGTAATACATAATTGTATAAATACTGTCAATCCATTCATGACTGCATATTAAAATGGCTACTTGGACGTTTATTGGAATGACATTTGTTTACTTTTGAACATCGGCAAAAATCAAACGTTTCCCCTACTTTGAGCTCCAATTCAAGGTTCTTTTCATGGTAAAACCAATCAAAATCACCTCTATTTCTATGTTTTCCATTCTATTAAATGAGACCAAGAAAGCCAGACTACAACCATAAATACTATACGAAAATAGACCACAAAGTTAGCATCTTAAAAAAAAAAAAATAAATAAATAAATGTCGGAGTTTTTTTTCCTCATGCGCTGTGTGCTGGAGGATTTTTTTTATATTGTGCACTGACCACACAGACCCATTCTCTCACATGTGGGCCTACCAGCTTTCTCCTGCTTGATATGAAGCCGCTAGAATTTATGAGTATACATACATCAAAAACGGTGGCTCGTAAGACGTATATATACGACCAAAACAGTCAAAGGGTTAAGGTAAAAAAAATTTTGATACTTCTGGGTGTCTGGAACGGATTAATTCCATTTACATTATTTCTTATGGGGTAAATGGTTTTGGCCGATGGCTCTGGAATGGATTAAACACGAAAACCAAGGGTCCACTGTATAGTCCAACTAACTAGTTTCCATAAATCTATTAATAAATGCTACCTTATACAGCAACAGAATGACATGTCGTGAAAACCACTGTACTCCACTCGTACAAGTCTGCTGGATGTTCAAGTGCTAAGCACTCAAAACCCCTTTTTTTCCCCTCCTTCCAACCCTTCCTGGATGATCCATAACCCTCCTTCCCTCCACCTCAAATTTACATACCCTCTTAAGTTGTCCTATTTTACACCATCCTCTCAAAGTGCCCAACAATCTCAAAACTCCTCCTCAGCCCTCTGAATTGTAGTTTTAATAACACCATTTTCAAATCTCAATGCTCCCAAAATCTGCATAATAACTACATATCCAACACCACTGTCTCGAGCATTTTCCTAACCATCATTAAAAGCCTAGCTTCATAACCATAAGTGAATACTAAACTTGTAGAACAAGACCTCATTCTACTCAGCATTAGTGCCACCCAAAGTAGGTTATCATTCTTGAAGTGTGTTTCACGATGACATGGTGAACAATGTAACGGCATCCACTAGCTCCACAATACCTTACATATCAGTATTTTTTCTATAATGCACATAC
The DNA here is from genome assembly GCF_026875155.1 of Cherax quadricarinatus. Lineage (NCBI taxonomy): Eukaryota > Metazoa > Arthropoda > Malacostraca > Decapoda > Parastacidae > Cherax > Cherax quadricarinatus. The sequence continues at coordinate 49,517,202 of NC_069422.1, forward strand.
CCATTTTCTATGATATAGGCCTAACCAAGCAGATAGTCGCCATTTTGGAGGCACTTAAATTTAGGTGTAAATTTACATCACCAGCAGCTTGAGATTTAATACTTTAAAAGTATCAGTCGCTATCTGCAACTTTTTCACAGATACCAATACCATAAAAATAAAAATATCCATTGATTTGCATATTTTGGCACATCCCTAAATATAATAATCATTGAAAAAAGAACTCCCACTGCATTCAATTCACCATAATTACTTGGCTTAACCCTTTCAGGGTCCAAGGCCCAAATCTGGAGTCACGCACCAGTGTCCAAGAATTTTCAAAAAAATAATTTATTTTTTCTTATGAAATCGTAGAGAATCTTTTTGTGAAGGTAATAAAACAAAAAGTTCGAAATTTGGTGGAAAATTGACGAAATTATGCTCTCGCCAATTTTGATGTGTCAGCGATATTTACGAATCGGCGATTTTGCCGACTGACTCCCATTTTAGGCCAATTACATTATTCCAATCAACCAAATTCTTAGCTATTTCACTAGTATTACTTCTATTCTATCGATTGAGCACAAGAAATCGCCAAGTCAACTGTTTCAACTACAAAATAAAGTGATCGGAAATTGTTAATTTGGCCAATTTAACACAAAGTTCAAAATATTCCAATTTCAAAATAGGGTCCAGAATGAACAATGTAGGCATTCCTGGCACTAAACTAACATTTCCTCTGTTCATTAGTTATGTTTTGAGGCTTTACAAATAAATTCCATTTTGATTTTTTATTCACAATGAATTTTTATTCACACAACAAAAAATAGAAGATTTACTGTTATGCAATACTGTAATAATTGTATAAATATCATCACCATATTTGTGAATGTATATTAGACCCACCAGCTGACGTGTATTAGACGTGTGAGGTCGTTTGTTTACTCTTGAATATCGGCAAAAATTTAACATTTCTGCTACTTTGAGCTCAGTTTCAAGCCATTTCCAGTGCTAAAACCAATCAAAGTCATCTCTATTTCTGTAATATGTCTTCCATTCTATCAAATGAGACCAAGAAATCGCAAATACAACTATAAAAAACATACGAAAAAAACACTGCAAAGTTGCTTTTAATCGAAAAATCATGATTTCATTTTTTTTCTCTCATTATACACAGTGTGCTGCAGGATCTGTTTTATGTGGTGCACACATACCACATAGATGTATTCTCTCATATCTAGGCCCAAATGTACCACTCAGTTTATCAGAGTGAGCTGAGCTCATGGCGTAGATCTACGGTTTGGACCCTGAACGTAAAGCCGCAGATCTACAGGACGGACCCTGAAAGGGTTAAACATTTAAATTTAGATAAACACCTGCATTATGAAGTGTCGTTCAGCATCTCTCTCAAAATTCTGTCTTGTAAATTCTAAGGAGTTGAGAAGAGCTGTTGTTGCTGCCAGTCTAACATGATCATTTGGTTCATCACGTTTCATCCCATGGACAATGGCAGTAAGAATGTTGTTGCTCTGAGCTGCTATAGCCTCTGGTTCAATATCCTGAAAAATAGTAGATAGAAATACAATTTATTCTCAATACACAAATAATTTTCACTAAATTTTTTAACACTACAGTATACACTAAATGGAAACCATTCTGAATTTGCATTAACCAAATTGTGTGTAGAGTACACACAATGTGCTAAACATCCATAACTTGGAAAGTTTATTTATGCAGCAATGCAATAGTGTCAAAACAAGCCAAAGATGCATTAACTTTTGCCATTAATGCAAAGAATCAACCCAAGCCTCACAAAATCAATCCTCTTTCTTTTTAACATGAGCTATTTCCAACTAAGGAAGGGTGACCTGAAGAAAACCTCATTCATCACTCATTAAACAGCATTCTTACCAGAAATGTGGAGATATCACAATTCAAATAACACCATCATCAGTGCACATATTACTTCCAACCTGCAGAATTCAAGCCAGCCTAACCCTCCAACAGCACAACCCATTTACCTTCCGAGCTAACTTCGCACGCATGAATCTCCCGTGGGAGATTCGTCTGTAAAAACTTGCATTTGTGGACAGTGGTGCCTATGCTAACCTTCCTAAGGTGTAGAAATATACCTAGTTGGACAAATCTTATTGAAGTTAGCTGGCCCAGTGGCTAACGCGACAGTCTGGAGTTTTGAGAATGACCGCGGGTTCAAACCCCATTCATGGTATGGTTTGACAGCCCACCTTTGAACAAAATCAAAGACTCGTCAATTATAAGATTCTTGAATGGATAGAAGTACATATTGAACTTCTTTCAGATACACAAAAACATTTCTAATCTTGTATAACCTGTCACTTCTGTCAGGCCTGGTTTTGTCAGAGAAGTGCAACATACATAACAGTAAGCTAAACCTGTTCACTGGGATGATTTCACTGAAGGCGAGGGTACAAATTAGCCGATCTGTGAACCAGTATGATTTTATATTATGCTTATAGACATAAAGCATAAGCATTGTTGCAAAAGGCAAATACATTTCTGCAACAGTTGTCTCTTTCCACCAGTGTAGTCTTGACTGTGGTGATATGATCGTATTTGCCATGGTGTACTCAAAATACTTGTTACTTTCCCTGACAATAGTTTCCATCAAGGGCTGGTCAAAGAATTCCAGTTCATTTGCAGTGTTTCCAAGGGGACAAGTAGGTAGACTTCCACTTTGAGAGACATCAAACTGGTGGGGCTTGGGAACAAAATTGAGATTTTGCTGCCAATCCCAGATATGGTTTGCTGGTGGACACTGGACATCATAAGCTAGTTGTGCTGGTAGTTGTGGTTGTGGTGGGCTGGTGGTTGACGCTCCACTTTGTCCTTGAGCTGAGGAGTCAGTGGCGTGGGTCCCAGCCTGGGCAGGTGAGTCATGCATGGCCATGGCACTACCATCACCACTACTACCATCACCACTACCACCATCACAACCAATACCACCACCTACTGATGCCTGTGGTCTATCCATGCCAAGTGTAGCCACATCATCCTCACTTTCACTGTCTATTCCGGGTGTAAGGCCACGGGATGTACTCCATCCCATGGGCACTGCATAGGCAACACTACCCAAGTGCATGCGGCGGTGTATATACCGACGTTTCACTGGTGAATATGATTCCTCGCTATCACTACTCGAATGATCGTCAAGAGCAATAAAATCACAATGCACGTCACTATCATCATTACTGAAGTCAGAGGCCTGGCCACGCGAAAATTAGCTTTCTCTGGTGACGAGGTAGAACTGAACGTGACAGACGTGCCTACACTAGAGGCTGAGGATCATCAGGATTTTCTGCACTATTATCGATATCCTGGTAATTCCTTTCGGTCACTAACTGATCAAAGCCATAGAATTCGTCTTCATTTCCACTTCCATCATATTCAGAACTATCAGATAGGAAGAGGCGAGTCCCAATTCGGCTTGGAGTGAGAGCTGCCTTGCGACAAGGCATGGTGAACAAAGGTAACCGGGCCAGCATTCCCACAATGCTATGTTGGCCCCTAGAATTTTTCTTCACAGTGCATACACACCACGCAGACCCGTTCTCTCAAATGTAGGCCTATCAGCCTTCTCGCGCTAAATTCAACGCCGCTAGAATTTTGGCGTAGATCTACGGTTTGGACCCTCAACGTATAGCCGTAGACCTACAGCACAGACCCTCAAAGGGTTAATGCCACTTAGGATTACATAATATAAGGGATCACAAAATTATGAAAAAGGTGTGATCAAGTTATATAATTGATTTTATCTTACAGATATAAAGCAGACATTCTATGAGGTTGAAACTAAATGATCAACAAAATTCCTTAATGTGATGATTTTAAGTATCAGCACATAAATGAAGTGACAAATAGAAAGAGGCTCTCAATACTATACCAAGTATTTACTAGAACAGAGATAGACATCTTAAATTATCTGAATCCACCTAATATTCTATCCTCCTTTCACAATTACTCTAGCTACCACCAATAAAGATCAGACATATCAATCACTTTTCTAAAAACAAGTTCAGAAAGATTTATTCTATCCATACAGTAAAAGAACTGCTGCCTATCACATCTTTCATAATTATTTATCCTCTTCTTAAAACAATTATGTATTAAACACTTACCTCAAAACACATGAAGTTTACTTTGCAACTCCAAACTACTACTACCCCCCCCCCCCCCATTATGCCTTCTACAAAAGTCATTTACCTTTAGCAGATATCTCAAGTATTCTCACTTGATTTAAAACAATCAAAATATTTACCCATCTCCAAAAACCTCTAATTCCTCACTTCGAATGGCATTAAGGAAAGGTTAATCTATATTTAATAAAACTTCTGGCAAGGTTGTATTAGGTTAAGTTTTGGTTAAAATTAAATAACTGAACTAACTATTCTAATGAATATATCGATCAACTGGTATACCTGCAGGAGGAGGGTGTTCCGGGGGTCAATGCCACTACAGCCTGGCCCATGACCAGGCCTCTTATAAAATAATTTAAGAAAGTCTGCTCATTTGATATCACTGCTTAAAAGCATAACATACTGTGTATAATTGATCTCCATTACATAAACATTAACTGAATTTCTAGTGACATTTCTGAACCCTATGCAATGTAATAAATTTGTTAGCCACCACTATTTCTCACCTGACATATATATCCAATTGCTTCTAAAGTAGATTCTTTGGTCATATCCGTTGCCCCAGGAGCAGTCACATTGGCCACTAACTTGTCAATAAGGTCTGGCCATTGCCCAACAGGGATTTCTGTGAGTGCTATGTAGGCTACGCACTGAGCAGCAGAACTAGGACGATTCTGTTCTGTGCCCAGTGCCCCAACAACCTGAAAAACTAATTTATTTAGAAAATGGTCCATGTAAATGTGTGTATGCAAAAAAATGCAAATGACAATACTAGAAGATGAAATGAGAAACAGCAAGATAACCTTTGCTGTTCACCAGTAATATTTTATTTATATTTAAAACGTACAAGTTTCTGAAATCTTACTTTTTTTTTAACCTCACTTTTAGACAGATTTTAGCGCTACCATTGTCTTATTTCTCTGCAAAACTGCATTAAAAATACAGTGGTACCTAGGGATTCGAACTTGATTCGTTCCAGAAGGTTGTTCAAGTGCCGACACCAAACAAATTTGTTCCCACAAGGAATAGTGTAAATTAGATTAATCCGTTTCAACCCCCCCCCCCCAAATTACACTTATAGAAGCACTCACAAATACACTTGCGTGACTGTTCGAGTTTTGAGCTGCTCGTATCCCGAGGTACCACTGTATACAAGGGAATTATTCCAACACTCCAGATCATTTTATGCTTATATCAAGTACTGTATACTAAAAAAAAGTAAAACAGCCAACAATACTCTTTATACTTCATATTTAACTTACATTACTTTTAACGTAGTCCCTGACATCTGGAGGGAATGCCAACCAGCGCTGTTGGTACTGTACTTTAACTTTGGCATCATTTGAGGCTAATGTATTCTTCAGTTGAATACCCGCAGCCATACGTGCCACCGTTGAGTTCCCACCATGGTGAAGGACATCGCTGAGTATTTTGACATATTCTGGCTGTAAGAAAAAACTCCATTTTATTTTTTATAAAATGAAAAAAATTCTAAACATTCATGATGTATCACTATTCATTGCTCTGAATACCTAAGACAATTTATCAGTCAGTGTAAATAAAGGGATAACTTTTTTTTTTAGAAACACCTGGTATTTATAAAGGAGTGTGAGTGTATATTTACAAATACTGTATTGTATGTTTATTAAAATACTGTATTGTATGTTTATTAAGAGGTACCATAAACCAGCACTACAGTTGTAATCTAGGTTCACAGGGTTATAAATTATTTAATTATTACATTCATGGGGAGGAGTAATAAACTTTAAGGCTCATGCAGTGCCTGTGGAAATGGAAAACAACAGGGTTCAATACATGAGCATCAGAGAACCTTACTGGTGGTGATAATTTTAAAGATCAATTAAGTTAATATACACTACAACATTCTCCTTAAAGACATACTTGCAGGTAACCCAGAAATTATTAAAGACCCTCCAAGAGTGTCATACAGTACAGTAGGACCCCACTCATATGGCAGGTTAGGTTCCAGGCTACCGCTGGAAAGCGGACATTGCCAGAAAATGAAGAAAGCCATTTTTCTCCACTTATAAATGCCAGGTAAGTTTATACTAACACATTAAGAACTAGGCATTAAAAACAATAAAATGTAAGATGCACACAGACCACCCATTACAGTGGACCCTCGGGTAATGGCGGCATCGGCTAATGCCCAAGAACTCTTGTTAAGGACATTCATCCCGAACGTCTCCGAGTGGTCTGAGCCCATGTATAGCCAGTGTGCCATTGTTTACGAGCCATAGAGGACAATTCCACACGTATATGCGATATATTTTGCATCTGCTAAATAAGCCACCATGGGCACAAAAAAAGCTTCTAGTGCCAGCCCTGTGGTAAAGAAGGAAAGAAACAAAAGAATTCAAGAAAAAAGTGGTAGCAAAGTACCAAAGTGGAGGAGGAAGAGAGGGGAGAATGTGCCTCTTGTAGTGATTCAGCGATCCTACGATATGAACGATACTAAAGCAGCAGGTGTTGATAAAGGCTATAGAGCCAGCCAGCGATACAGTGTAGAATTAACAGTGTAGCAAGTAAGTTAAGCGATAAAAAAACGACACTAAAGTAACTATGTTGTTGGATGTATATTGGGCCACTGAACATACGCCAGCCTACTATCTTCCACCACCCTAAACCTCTGCCAGCATCTCCTCCATCAAACTAACTAAACTAACATCTCCAAGGTAAGTGTAAACATAAAAGTGTAAGTATAAAAGTAAATATAAGTGTAAATATAAAAGGACCCCAATGGAAATAAGTCACTGACTTTTTTGAGTTATCCTAGGTACTTTACACATATGCTGCTATGTATGATAATCTACGTAGCTATGTGTATACCTGAATGAACTTACTTATTTATAAATTAAATGTAAATATTTATTTATAAATTACATACATTAAGTGTGATAGTGTTGGTGGCTTCTGCTGCCACCTCCACCGCCACTTAATATGTACGGCTTCTCTCAGTGGTCCTTATAAGCCCAACAATACTTCCACCACTTACTCTTCTCATACATTATGACATTTTATTCACTCTAGAGTATATATGTTTCTATGTTATTAACATTGTTTATTATGTCACATTAGATGAACTGTGATAGATAAATAAGCCGTAGAGATATTAGCATCATATTGAAGCATAATAAACTCGTCTTCCTCGCCGCCACCTTGTCTTCCATACACCAACAAGAGTCAATAAAGGTAAGTGTGATGTTAAATGTTCACTTATCCATTTTATTAGGGCTTTATATTTATTTGTCATTGTTTTCTGTATGTATATCTATACAGTGAACCCCCGATCAACGAAGGCATCGTCTAACGATAAATTCGACTAATGAAACATTTGAGCGTAAAAATTTTGGCCCGACCAACAATGAAAAACTTGACCAACACGATTCGTCCCGAACACGTCCACGTCTCCTGTGTGGCCTGAGAGCACCTTAGTTGCCCTGCCTTCAGTTAGTGTGCCAGTGTTTACAAGCCAGTGCAGTCGCATCCATGCATACATTTGGTACATTTTGTATTATTCCAGTGTTTTTAGTGCTTGTAAGTGCTAAATAAGCCAGCATGGGTCCCAAGAAAGCTTCTAGTGCCAACCCTGTGGTAAAAAGGGCGAGAATTACAATTAAAATAAAGGAGATCATCACAAAGCATGAAACTGGAGTGTGTCTTCGAGCTGGCCACGTTGTACAACAAACCCCAATCAACAATCACTACTATCTTGGCCAACAGAAAGGCAATCAAGGAAGCTGTTGTGAATGGTGCAAGTATGTTTTCGAAACAGATCAAAAGTACTCAAAGATGTTGAGTGTGTTATTGGTGTGGATAAACGAAAAACAGATATGAGGAGATAGCATCTCTCAAGCTATCATATGTGAAAAGGCAAAGCAGTTGCATGACGATTTAATAAAAAAAATGTCTGCAACTAGTGGTGATGCGAGTGAATTTAAGGCCAGCAAAGGTTGGTTTGAGAGATTTAATAATTGTAGTGGCATACAGTGTGGCAAGGCATGGCGAGGCTGCCAGTTCGGACAAAAACGCAGCTGAAAAATATGTGCAGGGAATTCCAGGGGTACATAGAGGCTGAAGGATTGCAATCCCAACAAGTGTGTGATGAAACAGGCCTGTTTTGGAAGAAAATGCCAAACAGGACCTACATTACACAGGAGGAAAAAGCACTCCCAGGACAAGCTTATGAAGGACAGGGTTACTTTAATGTGTAGAAATGCTAGTGGGGATTGCAAAGTGAAGCCTCTACTCGTGTATCACTCAAACTCCCAGTTTTCAGGAAAAAAATGTTGTCAAGGCTAATTTGTGTGTGATGTGGAGGGCATGGGTCACTAGGGACATTTTTCTATGACTGGTTTTACCATGTATTTGGCCCCACTGAAAAATTACCTCCTGGAAAATAAATTGGACCTTAAGTGCCTCCTGTATTAGACAATGCTCCTGCTTATCCTTCAGATTTGCCAGAGCAAATTTCGGGGCAGTCGAGTTTTAAGTCAAGTTTTTGCCTCCTAATACCACTCCTCTCCTCCAGCCCATGGACCAGCAGGTCATTTCAAATTTCAAAAAACTGTACACCAAAGCAATGTTTCAAAAATGCTTTGAAGTGACCTCAGACACTATTGACCCTAAGAGTTTTGGAAAGATCACTTTAGTATCCTCAGTTGCATAGATCTTATAGGTAAGGCTTGGGAGGGAGCGACTAACAGGACCTTGACCTCTGCTTGGAGGAAACTGGCCAGAATGTGTACAACAGGGATTTTGAAGAGTTTGGGGCTAACCCCGAGGAGCCGATGACAGTTGTGGAATTTATTGTGGCACTAGGGAAATCCTTGGGGTTGGAGGTTAGTGGGGAGGATGTGGAAGAGTTGGTGGACGACGACAATGAAGAACTAACCACTGATGAGCTAAAAGAGCATCTGCAACAGCAAGAGGCCACAAGTGAGGAAATTGCTACAGACGAGGGGAAAGAGAAATTGAGGAAGTTGCCTTCTTCAATGATTAAAGAAATGTGTACAATGTGGACAAAGGTGCAAAGCTTTATGGAGGAAAATTACCCTGAAAATTGCAAGCCATGCTGGTGACTTTTGCAATGACAATGTTGTGACCCACTTTAGAAAAATCTTAAAGGAACACAAGGTACAGAGCTCTATGGACAGATTTTTGGTGCAACAGAAGTCCAGTGACAAGTTGTTCCCAGTGGCATTAAAAAACAAAGGGAAGTAACCCCGGAAAAGGACTTGCTACCTAGTCCTTAGGGAAGGGGATTCCCTTCCAAACAATTGTAAACTCCTCCATCTCCCCTCCTCCCATCTCATCACTACATCTTCAATAAAGGTGTCATTTATTCTTCATTAATTACAGTACATTATTTATTGTACATGTATCCTCCTTTTTCTGTGTAGGAAAATGTACATTTCATGTGGAAAATTTTTTTTTCATACTTTTGGGTGTCTGGAACGGATTAATTGAATCCATTATTTCTTATGGGGAAAATTAATTCAACTAACGATAAATTCGACTAACGACGAGCTCTCTGGAATGGATTAATATCATTGGTCGAGGGTCCACTGTATTTAATCTTAAAAAAAAAAATTTTTTTTTGTTAATACTTTTGGGTGTCTGAAAGGGATTGATTGGATTTCCATTATTTCTTATGGGGAAAATTAATTTCGCTAACAGCAAAATCGGTTAAAGGCATGCTCTCTGGAATGGATTAATGCCTTTACCCAAGGGTCCACTGTATTTATACCTTAAAATATTTGTAGTCTTAATGTAGGACAAGAGGCGAGTTGTATTTACCTGTAGGAAGTCAGGTGTGGGAGGTATGGTACCATGCAGGTCAGCCCACCCCACCAACACGTAATATACTATGACATTTAAAGCACCCAGAGCGATAAAATGCACATACAGTACATTCATTACCTTAAAATATTTGTAGTCTTACTGTAGGGTGAGAGTAGTAAACTAAGTAAAATTAATAAACAAGAGTGTGTAAATGAGAGAGGAAAGACACTGAGGATGTAAAACGGACAAATGCGTCTGGTTACGGTTGATACACGTTCATCTATACCTAACATCTCATATTTGCTAATTTATTCCACTGTGGGGTGTATTTATCACGTTTATGTTACGTAGCGTGTTTATTATACATGTATAATTTTGAAAAATATCATAGGATTAATGAAAATGTTTAATGTAATATACGACATTAAATTAACCCTTTCAGGGTTGGTGCCATACTAGTACGGCTTGCAAGCCAGGGTTGGTGCCGTACTAGTACGCATAAATTCTAGCGCCTTCAAATCTAGCGAAAGCTGGTAGGCCTACATATGAAAGAATAGGTCTATGTGGTCAGAGTGTGCAGTATAAAAAAATCCTGCAGCACAGTAAATAACGAGAAAAAACAAACTGTTTTTGGTTTAAAACAGCGACTTTGCAGTGTATTTTCGTATGCTATTTATGGTTGTATTCTAGTTTTCCTGGTCTCATTTTATAGAATGGAAGAGATGTTATGGAAATTGAGATGATTTTGATTGGTTTCACAATGAAAAGTACCTTGAAATTGAGCTCAAAGTAGCAGAAATGTTCGATATTTGCAAAAGTTCAAAGGTAAACAAATCATGCCAAGCGTCCAATACACGACAACTAGCAAGTCTAATATTCTTCCACAAGTGCGCTGATATTATTTATACCATTTCTACATGACTGCAGTAGTCTGCTTAACCCTTTGAGGGTCGACAGGCCCTCTCCGAAACTCGTTCTCAGGGTCGGCCAAATTTAAAAAAAAAAAAAAATTATTTTCTCTTATGAAAAGATAGAGAATCTTTTCCCGATCATAAAGACACCAAAAGTTTGAAATTTGATAGAAAACTTACGGAATTATGCTCTCGCAAAGTTAGCGGTCTCAGCGATGTTCACGCATCGGCGATTTTGCCCACTTTGAGCCCCATTTTCGGCCAATTTCACTGTACTAGTCGACAAAAAACATGAATATTTCGCTAGAACTCCATTTTTTCTATCGAATGGGTGCAAGAAACCACTCATTTATGAAATTCAACTACCAGTACAGTGGTCAGAATTTAGCAATTTTGCCAATTTCACACAAATTTCAAAAGATGCCAATTTCGAATAGGGTCCAGAATAAACAGATAGACATTCCTGGCACTAAAATGACATTTCCTCTAGTCATTAGTCACGTCTCAAGGCCCCTCTTATATTCTTTTGCTTTCCACTTTGAATTTTTATTTTTACAAAAAATATAAGATTTACTTTTATGCAGACTACTGCATTAGTGTAAAAATGGTATAAATATTATTGGTGCACTTGTGAAAGAATATTAGACTCACCAGTTGACGTGTATTGCACGCTTGGCACGATTTGTTTACTTTTGAAGTTAGGTAAAAATCGAACATTTCTGTACTTTGAGCTCAATTTCAAGGCCCCCTTTCATTGTAAAACCAGTCAAAAACATCTCAAATTTTCCCTAATATGTCTTCCATTCTATAAAATGAGACAAGAAAACTAGAATACAACAATAAATACCATACGAAAATACACTGCAAAGTCCGCTGATTTATTAAAAAAAAAAAGGTCAAAGTTTTTTTTTTCTCATTATGCACTGTGTTTCTGCAGGATTTTTTTTAGACTGTGCACACTGGGCCCCCATAGACCCATTCTTTCATATGAAAGGGCCCACCAGCTTTCTCCACTAGATTTGAGGCGCTAGTTTTTTTAGTACTAGTACGTTAAAAAAAAACCCAAGGGAAAAGTACTATACAGAAAAAAACCCCCCCAAAAGGGGTTAACAAAACT